>PYXC01000503.1:132500-145000 GCA_015244755.2 Tenualosa ilisha
AAGGGGGAGAAAGAGAGAGAGAGAGAGGAATGATTTTTGAGGAGAGGTCTATCAGTCAGACTAGTAGCCTTGAAGACTAACAATCACAGGAAAGCAGGAAACCCACCTAGGTTACACACACACACACACACACACACACACACATACACACACACATGCACACACACACACACACACTCCTCATCCAGAGGAGACACAACGCCTACGATCAGCCCATGGAGAGATTCCCATGGTCACACCCACAATCACAGACATCAGTTACATGCGGTTCAATGCACGCACACACACACACACATGCACACATACACACACACAGGCACGCGCGCGCATACACACACACATACCTAGTCAACCATAAACCAACGCACGCACACATTCTCCATATTTTATCAGAACTAAATATTAACTCAGATAGCTTTGTCTGAGCAAAGAGATTAACAGAGATTAAAAACACACCCAAGAACACACACATACACACACACACACGCACACACACACACACACACACAAACCTTCCTGAACACGATGAAGTGTGTTTTAATGATTTAATGGACACAGAATCTGTGCTAGCTTTATCCAGTTGTGTGTGTGTGTGTGTACAGCATGCAATGATGTCTGTGTTTTTGTGTGATTTACATTATATTGACAGAATGGCATGAATAGCAGAGCTAATTTCAGCTTTGCCAGTCTTGCCTTCCTACGGTGGCCTAAGAGGGTCAGCACTAAGGCCTGGGCGTGTCTAGGTGGAGTTTTATCTTACAGATGTGTGTGTGTGTGTGTGTGCGTGCGCGCATGCACGTATGTGTATGTGTATGTGTGTGTATGTCTGTGTGTGGGTTTGAGTCAGTGCATGTGTGTGTGTATGTTTGTGTGTGTGTGTGTGTGTGTGTGTGAGTGTGTGCACATATGTGTGAAAGAGTGTGTGTTAGTGTAAGATTTTGCATGTGTGCAGAGCGCTTACTGCAGCCCATTCACAGACTGAGGACACAGGAAGTGCTGGAGCTTATTGCTGCCCTTTCACTGAGATGAGTCGAGCATCTAAGATCTAAGATCTAAGATCTGAGATGAGCATCAACAACAAATAAACACAAAGAACCCAAAGAACCCAAATTCTCTTCCAAAAAAATCACTTCTCAAACTCTCTCTCACACACACACACACACACACACACACACACACTTCCCAGAGCCCTCTCAAACTCTCTCTCTCTCACACACACACATATAAACACAACACACACACCACACTTCCCAGAGCCCTCTCAGACTCTCTCTCTCTCACACACACACACATATAAACACAAACACACACACACACTTCCCAGAGCCCTCTCAGACTCTCTCTCTCCAACAATCAGGCACACTTTTTTTTCTAGTTGTAACTGTGGCTGTGTGTCGGGGTCCTGTGCCCTGAACCTCCACCTCAGCTAATAAACAAACCACCCTACTGAACACACACACTAAACAGAAACTCCTGGGACACACACCAGGTTTAGTCCACAAATGACACACACACTAAACAGAAACTCTTGGGACACACACCAGGTTTAATCCACAAATGAACACACACTCACTAAGCAGAAACTCCTGGGACACACACCAGGTTTAGTCCACAAATGAACACACACACTAAACAGAAACTCTTGGGACACACACCAGGTTTAGTCCACAAATGAACACACACACCAAGCAGAAACTCCTGGGACACACACCAGGTTTAGTCCACAAATGAACACACACTCACTAAGCAGAAACTCTTGGGACACACACCAGGTTTAGTCCACAAATGAACACACACTCACTAAGCAGAAACTCTTGGGACACACACCAGGTTTAGTCCACAAATGAACACACACTAAACAGAAACTCTTGGGACACACACCAGGTTTAGTCCACAAATGAACACACACTAAACAAAAACTCTTGGGACACACACCAGGTTTAGTCCACAAATGAACACACACTCACTAAGCAGAAACTCTTGGGACACACACCAGGTTTAGTCCACAAATGAACACACACTAAACAGAAACTCTTGGGACACACACCAGGTTTAGTCCACAAATGAACACACACTAAACAAAAACTCTTGGGACACACACCAGGTTTAGTCCACAAATGAACACACACACTAAACAAAAACTCTTGGGACACACACCAGGTTTAGTCCACAAATGAATGAGTGAACACTTTGTCTTGCTTAAGGCAGCGAGTGTTCTGTGTGTGTGAGAACTAAATCCAGGAGGTGCGTGTGTGTGTGCAGATGTCACAATGAGGACCTTTAAGTGATCAGTGCGCACTGAGTGTGTACACAATGTGTGCGGAAGTGTACCATGGGCCTTAGTCTCTCCCTCTCTCTCACACACACACACACACACACACACACACACTCTTATACACCAACATAATTCACACATGCCCTCAACACACACACACAGTGGCCTAATAACAGACTAACCTTACATTACAGTGAAAAGCTCTAATTCAAATCGCTGAGAGCATCGCGCGTGTGTGTGTGTATTTCTGTGTGTATGTATATTGGTGTGTGCATGTGCGTGTGTGTGGATGTTTGTGAATGTGTGTGTGTGTGTGTGTGTTTCTACTGTCTTCAGTTTTCTTCAGCTACTTTGTTCAGAGCCAGGAAACTGAGGTGGTGAAACTTCCGCTGTCAGTGAAGAAACACACACACACTCCTCCTCCTCTCTGTCTCAGTGTGTTAGTTGCTCTGTCTCTCTCTCTATCTCTCTCTCTATCTCTCTGTCTCTCTCGCTATCTCTTTCCCTAGCACTCTCTTTATCTCTCTATCTATCTATCTATCTATCTATCTATCTATCTATCTATCTCTCTCTATCTCTAAACACAAATAAAAAACTAATTATGTTCTCTCCCTTCCTCTCCCTCATACATTTACACAAACACACACACACACACACACACACACACACACCACAGAGATTTTTCCCATCTCCTGTTGCACACATGATGATCCTAGAGTAATTACTAGCTAACAGTGGAAACTGGGCCTGGGCCAGAGAAAAACGAAGTGTGTGTGTGTGTGTGTGTGTGTGTGTGTGTGAGAGAGAGAGAGAGAGAGATGGGTGGGAAAGAGGGAGACATTGACTGCAAAAGAACAGCTGATGGGCTTAACAGTATACAAACACACTTCAGAAAACACACTCTCACACACACACTTCAGAAAACACACTCACACACGTGCTTCAGAAAGCACACACACACACTTCAGAAAACACACACTCACACACACACAATTCCAAAAGCACACACACACACCTTATACCACCTATGGACAATGTATTCCTAAAGTGATTTCAACAAGCACATGCCCCCCTCTCAAACACACACACACACACATGCAGTCACGCCCCGTCTCAATCACACACATTGTTTTCTTGTCTGAGGTGGTAGCAAGCACACTCCAGATTGCCAGATACATGTTGTCCACCAAAAAGCTAATTAAATGTGTGTGTGTGTGTGTGTGTGTGTGTGTGTAGGACTGACAGCACCATATCTGTTCCAGTCAAACAGAAACACATAGAAACTGCTGCGCTTCTAGAGGCCTCCAGCAGCAAGGCTTTAAATCAGGCATTCAACACACACACACACACACACACACAGGGGTTTGTGGTGAGCTGTGGGCATGTGTATGTGACATAAACGTCACTGTCTCAGTAGATTGTGGGAAGACCTGTGTAGTGAGACCCACCTTGACTTAAGTCAATTCTGTGTGTGTGTATTGTGTGTGTGTGTGTGTGTGTGTGTGTGTAGCCAGTTTGTCATTGGGTCAAACCAGGCAGCAGTGTCAGGAGTCTGTCCTCGCTTACAGTAACAAACGACACACACACAAAGACATAAAAAAACAGATACATACACACACATAGATATAAACAAAGACACACACACACACACACACACACACACACACACACAGACACTGACACACAGTCTCTCCTGCACTTCCCCTCTACACAGACTAGCGCGTTTGTCTGTCTGGACACACCTGTGGCCAGCTTGTCTGTGTGTGTGTGTGTGTGTGTGTGACTGACATTCCTAATGGTGTTCCTGTGTTACACCAGGCATGTGCATTAAAGAGTTCAAATACTCTTTGGTGTGTTGGTTGTTTAGTGAGGACACAGCAGAGGCTAATATCTGACTCTTGGAGTCAGACTCACTTTAGCACAAACTACATCATCAGTGATTGATCCCACCTTCCTCCTGATCAGCGATTGATCCCACCTTCCTCCTGATCGGCTATTGATCCCACCTTCCTCCTGATCAGCTATTGATCCCATCCTTTTCCTGACAAGTACTCTGGTACTTGTTCTTCCTGTGCCCTTTAGCGTCACTGAGTGCACACTTACTATTCAGACATAATCTTTAGTTGGAAGTGACTAAAGCATCTGACCATAGTTATAACAACGGCATCCTAAACAGTTACTACATCATTATCATCCTGTTAGTAAACATCACTACAGCTATAGTGTACTGTGGATTTAGTGTACTTAGTGTACTAGTGTACTTCAGCTGTGATTACCCAAGGGTGGAAGACTAGGGTGGATACCTTTCCGTGTGTGTGTGTGCGTGTGTGTGTGTGCGCGCGCGCGTGCTACTGTTTCTATGTTTTGCTGTTGATTTATATTCAAATGTCCAGCTGACTCAGACGGTTGGATAATCACATGAAGTAATGGAGGGAGTAGAGAGAGAGAGAGAAAAGAGAGAGAGCATGCTGTCGGGGAGGTGAGGGGTAGAGATCAACACCGATGGAAAGAGAGAGGGAGGGAAGAGGTGGATAGAGAGGGAGGGAGAGAAGAGAGGGAGTGAGGGAGAGAGAGAAGAGATGGATAGAGAGGGAGGGAGAGAAGAGAGGGAGTGAGGAAGAGAGAGAAGAGAGGGATAGAGAGGGAGGGAGAGAAGAGAGGATGAAAGGAGCGGATGTCATAAACATGCTGCTGTTGCTGCCACACAGGGGAGCACAGATGTTTTGGAGAGCTGCTTCTATTCTCACTCCTCCTTCGTGTGTGTGTGTGTGTGTGTGTGTGTGTGAGAGAGAGAGAGAGTGTATGTGTGAGAGAGAGAGAGTGTGTGTGTGTGTTTGTGAGAGAGAGAGAGAGAGTGTGTGTGTGTGTGTGTGTGTGTGTGAGTGAGAGACAGAGAGTGTGTGTATGTGTGAGAGAGAGAGTGTGTGAGAGAGAGAGAGAGAAAGTTTGTGTGAGTGTGTTGCTTGTTTGTGGTGTGTGTGTGTGTGTGTGTCTCTTCCCCTCTCTTCATCCGTCTATTCTCTGCTTCTCCTTCCCTCCTCTCTTTTTCAGCCGTCCTCCATTTCTCCTTCTCTGACTTCCTCCCTCCATCTCTTTCTTCTTCTATCTCTCCTTCTCCCTCCATCCTCCATCCCCCTTTCTCTCTCTCTACTGATCCCCTCTTTCTCATGCCCTCGAGTTCTAGGTCTTTCTTCACCCTACTCAAACTAATGCATAAACACACACACACACACACGCACACACACACACACACATACACACACACACCATCCAAACCCACAACAAATGTACAGCCAACTGAATCCTTACCCAACCATGGCACCAGCGCCAAGCACAAAGACACACACACAAGGTCTCCTTCTGCATCTCCCTCACACACACACATGGACACACACAAAGAAGCACAGCAGCTGTCCTGGCACCGTCTTGATGAAATACACACACACGCACACACACACACACACTCACCACCCAAAATGCCAAGGACCTTTGACCCGAATCCAAGCCAGACCCAAGCCGACTGGGCCTGCATGATCTTTAAGAGTGTGTTTATGGTTAACAGAAGCAGTCCAGCAGTGCTGGCCAGCAGGCGTGGAGGCCACTGATACCACCACATAGCCAGCACCTTTAATCACATTTGTGAAGAACATCAGTTCGGGCACACGCACACACACACACAGACACACACACAAACACCCCCCCACACACTGGCCAATTAATTAGAGCGCCCCGGTCCCTGCGCGAGGGTGAATGGTCCATCTGTCTACTCGTCCTAATCTCTCCCCGAACTCTAAGAGCAACCCGCACAAGACAGCATGTGGATTAACGGGCGCCGGTGGGTCGCCGCTGGTGCCTTCTAAACCCTGCTTACCTTCTCGGAGCTTACGCTCTGCGTCTTCCTCTTCTCCTCCTCCTCCGGGATCACGAACTCGCCGTTGTTGTCAGGGACCGGTGTCGACTCACGCGGGGTGCCATTTTCCGACGCGCTCGAGATCTTCTCCTCCGCGTCGCCGTTCTGCGAGTCGGTCGGGGGAACCGGGATGCCCTCCGTGACGAACTCTTTCTGGCAACGCAGGTTGTGCTTTCGCAACAGCTGCTCGGTCTCCACGTCCACCACGATGAGCTCGAGCTTGCCCGCGGTGGCCGTATCCGCGAGACGACTTGCTGGTGAGACTCGCTTTCCACGTTTTCACCGTTCACGAACACGAGTCTGTCGCCGGCGCGGAGCCCCGAGATTTCCGACGGGGAGTCAGGCTCCACTAACCGGATAAACTGGCCCGTTTTCCCCTTCTCGCCGTGGAGATGGAACCCGTAGCCATTATCCCCTTTCTCGAGAATGCACAATCTGGGGCGCAGATCTTGGCTGTTACTCGGCATGGTTTCAGTACTCCGTGGCCGCTCAACCTGTTGCGTCTGCCGATCCTGCTGCAGTCTAGTCGTCGGAAAAGTTTCCGTTGCACGGAATCCTGTGTCAAAGTCCAAGTTTCTCAAAGTGTCTTGGTTCACGCACACGACAGAGTCATGCCAGGCGCCGAGACGTCCGGTGAACTTTAAAGTAGGCTTCGGAGATGTGATTTAGAAGTGCGTTGGAGAACACGTAGACTGGCCCCACTGTCGGCTTCAGTCAGTCGTCGGTGAAACTGATCCCTTTAGTAACCAGTTATTCTTGGATGAGGCACGGGAGCTTCTGTCCGTCCCAGTATGTCACTTTTCTGAAGGTTTTGCCACGAGGAAAACGCCCCAATCCACGTCCTGTTGACAGTAGCCGACGGTGATCTCGCTGCTCTGTTTCGGCAAGTACACTCCAGCTACTTTATAAAGAACAGTGACGCTAGTTTGATGACAAGCCGAGGCGCCAATCACAACAACGAACAAGAACGGGAGGGACAGTCCGTCCCCACATAAACCAATGAAGTGAGAGAATAATTATGAAAGACAAGAGAACACGGCCCAAGGCTATGGGAATTTTCCCGTCGTGTTTATTACCATGTAGTATGACCAGATGGCTTTGATAAACTCGCGAGGACTGACTGGTAAATTAGACACGCGCATAATCAATGTTTAAGTAGCAATAACACAGTAGATGAATACTGAGATAGGCTACCTTTAGTATTCCCCATGGTTATGAAGTCAGCATTATTATCACCGCGGTCTGTCACATGTGTCTCAGTCGTGATCTGTCCATGGTGATGATCTTGCTGCGGCTTGTTGGAATGTTACAGTTAAGTCCACCCAGACTCAGACAGGCCAGGTGATGCAGGTGATGCAGGTGATGACAGTGAGACCCACAGGCTACAAAGATCCAGTTCAACTGGATGCAGATACTCGTTAGGAATGTCGAAACATCCTGTCCGGCTGTACTCCATGAAAGAATAGTCGTCCCCTTAAGATGTGAAATCATAAAAAAGACTATTTTGAGCTATCCAGCATTGTTGGGCCTATATATCAGCATTGTTAGGCCTATATATCAGCATTGTTGGGCCTATATATCAGCATTGTTGGGCCTATATATCAGCATTCTTAGGCCTATATATCAGCATTGTTGGGCCTATATATCAGCATTCTTAGGCCTATATATCTGCATTGTTGGGCCTATATATCAGCATTGTTGGGCCTATATATCAGCATTGTTGGGCCTATATATCAGCATTCTTAGGCCTATATATCAGCATTCTTAGGCCTATATATCAGCATTGTTGGGCCTATATATCAGCATTCTTAGGCCTATATATCAGCATTGTTGGGCCTATATATCAGCATTGTTGGGCCTATATATCAGCATTCTTAGGCCTATATATCAGCATTGTTGGGCCTATATATCAGCATTCTTAGGCCTATATATCAGCATTGTTGGCTATATATCAGCATGTTGGCCTATATATCAGCATTCTTAGGCCTATATATCAGCATTGTTGGGCCTATATATCAGCATTGTTGGGCCTATATATCAGCATTCTTAGGCCTATATATCAGCATTGTTGGGCCTATATATCAGCATTGTTGGGCCTATATATCAGCATTCTTAGGCCTATATATCAGCATTCTTAGGCTATTATCAGCTTCTTAGGCCTATATATCAGCATTGTTGGGCCTATATATCTGCATTGTTGGCCTATATATCAGCATTGTTGGGCCTATATATCAGCATTGTTGGGCCTATATATCAGCATTGTTGGGCCTATATATCAGCATTGTTGGGTCTATATATCAGCATTGTTGGGCCTATATATCAGCATTGTTAGGCCTATATATCAGCATTGTTGGGTCTATATATCTGCATTGTTGGGCCTATATATCAGCATTGTTGGGCCTATATATCTGCATTGTTGGGCCTATATATCTCTTACTGCTTGGAGAAGTTTGTTAAACAGCATGCTTAGCTTTTTTTTTAAATCCCTGCACTCCCTTTAGGTAGGCCTACCATACTAAACATCTGTCATTTGAATTAAAAAGCCTATATAGCTTGCGTAGGCTTGTCACTGCGTGTTTTTTCACGTTTCATAACTGCGCTAGCTCCAGTGTGAAAGCAATTAGCCTCGACCTAGCCTGGTCTGGCCTGACAGTTTAATGATGTTCTATAAGACACACACAGAGAAAGAAAAAAACAACGTGTGTGAGGTCGGTAAATAAGCTTGTTTTCCTTGATATTAGCCTAATACCCTGTCCTTTTGTGGACTGGCTGAACGTCAGCCACGTTTCTCCACCGCACAGCTCTGTAAATCAACAGCCAAGCGGTTTCTGAAGCATGAAGGTCCATAGTTATTAGTTTTCAATCGAGGAACAGACGCAGAGCAGGTTCCAGAGAGGACAGGGCCAAGCCCGAGTAAAGATGGCATTATGTAATTTACTGAGGTTTATATCGCAAGATTGCCGCGCCAGCTTAACTTGGTAGATAATTTCTTAGTGAAAGATGATAATGTTCCGGAATGGTGCTGAAGGTCACCGAAGGCTGCAGAAACACGCCGTTTCAGCCCCACAGAGCAATGTCAGAATGGCTAAACTTTACACGCCGTTTCAGCCCCACAGAGCAATGTCAGAATGGCTAAACTTTACACGCCGTATCAGCCCCACAGAGCAATGTCAGAATGGCTAAACTTTACACGCCGTTTCAGCCCCACAAAGCAATGTCAGAATAGCTAAACTTTAAGCGGGTTGAATTCTGAAACGTACTTTCAAGACCTCAGCTTAAAAACTAAACCCTTATGTCATTTTCTTGCCTCGTCTTGGCAGACATTCGGCGATGCAGGCTGGAAAAGATCAGACGCCACCATTGCCGTGTAGGCCTACACAGTTTATAGTTTCGCAGCAAGGCTCGGACACAGCGCAGTCTTTTTGCCTGGCGGTGGCAATCAGTCGGGGGCTCCTTTTCCACCAGATTTAAATCACAATGCGCGCAATACTGCCATCTAGTGGAAAATAGGACGCTTGTCTTTTGAACTGTCTGGTTTGATCATTATTTGAACCTCATGGGTTTATGAAACACACACACACACACACACACACACACACACACACACACACACACCAATAAAGAGGACAAACATCTTTGATGTGTTTTACAAAAAATAGCTTTATGTACACACAAGTGTATTCATAACGATTCCAAAGCACTTCCTTATGGCACTGTAGGTGCAAATATGTTTGAAAGAGTGAAAGTGACAACATCAAGTGAGACATGAAATTGGTTAAAAATAGGAGAGAGGGGTGGGGGCAGCAGGCTACCCACAAACTCAAGCTGTGTGTTCAGTGGGATCCAGAGGCGCGGGGCGTAAGCAGAGGTTTAGTTACTGGGACTCCGTTGGGTGAGAACAGGCCAAACACCCAAGGCTCCTTGGCACCTCCTCGGGACACAACACACACACACATAACAGAGGTCATCCTGCGCGGTCCAGCCTGGAGCTGAAACCTGCAACCTCACAACGACAGCAACCGTGGGCCGGGGGCCAAGCGCCCTCGCCAGTCAACCGAAAACCCAGACTGCCAATCAGCTGACCAGGAGGCTGTCAAAGAGTTGGGAGGGAGATTTACTAATGTTCTACACACACATCTAGGCTAGCTGGCATCCAGTGCACACACACACACACACGCACAGTCTATAATAAACACACACACAACACAAAACACTCATACACCTCACACACTTAGTTTAAGAGGACAAAGTGACGGCATGGGCATCTAGATGTGAACATGCATGTATTTACTGATGTTTGTGTGTGTGTGTGTGTGTGTGTGTGCGTCTGACAGCGCATGGGAGGTGTGTCCGTGCATGCCTGTATGTGTGAATTTGTGTAGTCTGTGTGTGTGTTATAGATTGTGTATGTGTCTGTGAGTGTGTGTGTGTGTGCATGCATGTTTAGAAGTTGAAGTTGATTGACACACACACACACACACACGCGTATATGCATGTGTATCTCACACACAGACAAATAGAAGACACAAATGATCATAAACAGACATAAACCACACACACACACACACACACACAGTAGTAGCTGGTCTTTCCATGCCTGTGTGTGTGTCATTATTCTCCATCACTTGTTGATTGCCGCATCCTCCTGCTATTTGAGGGCTGTTACCATGACACAGCAGAAAAAAAGGTTCTTGTGGTGTTCATCCTAGGTGCAACCGGACCAGCTGTTAGCCAGATATGGGCCGAAACAGCACCAGAACCTGCCGTTACAATGAGACTGACCTTTGACACCTGTTCTGCACCAGAAGCTGCCATTACAGCGGGGAATGACCTTTGACACCTGCTCTGCGGAATACTGTTTCCCATGGAGACACACGCCACACAGAAACATCTTCAAGACGGAGACTCCGCTCACGATCTTTAGATTTACAGATTACCACTGTTTCAGCCACTAACTCTCATCCACACACACACACACACACACACACACACACACACACACACACAATAACACAAACAAACACTCATACACACACACATGCACACACACACACCCACACAATAACACAAACAAAGAAACACTCACACACACACAATAACACAAACAAACACACATACACACACATACACATAAAACGTTTTCACTCCCTTAGGCACATTTATACAGACCATTGACATATGTAGAAATCACACACACACACACACACACACACACACACACACACACAGTAAGTGTGTAAGGTGTGTAAAATGTTTTCTAAGCACTGTTGACATGATTAGATGGCAATGTACAGTACCAATAACAACTACAAGGAGAAACACTGGGCATGGATGACACAGTCAATACAATACTGGCGTGGTGTGTGTGTGTGTGTGTGTGTGTGTGTGTGTGTGTGTGTGCGCATGAGGGAGAAATATACACATCACAAAACGCAGAGTAGATGATCAGATAGGACACACACACACACACCACTTTTTTCTTCCATAGCCCTCCCTCCCTCTCTCTCTCTCTCTCTCTCTCTCCCTCCCTCCCTCTCTCTCCCTCTCTCTCTCTCTTTCTCTCTCTCAGGCGAGGCCACAGCAGCTTGAGGTCTGTTTCTGGGCCTGGATGTAGTCGTGGATTTGGAACTTGGGCTCGCTGGGCTGCTGTGCCGCTCTGTGCTTCAGCTCCCTGGAGAACACACACACACACACACACACACACACACACACACACACACCAAGCTTAGCACTCATTGCATTGATGGAGAGAAAGGGAGAGAGAGACAGAAAGAGAGAGAGTGAGAGAGAATTTGATATTGCTGATCATTGTGACCTCCAGTGTTGGGATGTTCCAACACTCAACAGTATTCCAGCTACCCTGCTGACGCTGTCCTCCAGGAATCCCATGTGAGCGTCAGTCCAGTATTATAATATTATAAACATCATTACCTTATTATTATATGCATTATGCATACACACACACACACACACACACACACACACACACACTCACACACATTTCAACTCACTTTGCAATGGCATGGAAAGCAAGCTCCACATTGAGTCCTGTCTTTGCACTTGTCTCCATAAAAGGCACACCATACTCCTGCAAACACAACACACACTTCAGTAACACATACACACACACACACATGCCATACTCCTGCAAACACAACACACACTTCAGTAACACACACACGCACACACACATGCCATACTCCTGCAAACACAACACACACTTCAGTAATACACACACACACACACACACACACACACACTTCAGTAATACACACACGCACACACACATGCCATACTCTTGCAAACACAACACAC
>PYXC01000503.1:147500-155000 GCA_015244755.2 Tenualosa ilisha
GATCTTTATTTCTCTCTCTCGAGAGAGAGAGGAGACAGACAGATGGAGAGAACAAGAAATGGACAGGAGGAGGAGAAACTGGGGAACGAGTGAGAGAGAAAGGAGAGGAGAGGAGAGGAGAGGAGAGAGGGAGGAGGGAGAGGAGCCAGAAAAGAGAAGAGAAAGGGATGGATGGATGGAGGGATGGAAGAGAGGTGACAGGGGAATGAGTGAAGACTCGTCCTGACTCATGAAGGAGAAGGAGGCAGATGGATGGAGAACGACAGAACAGAGACAAAAATAGAGGAGCAGGAAGACACATCTACGCAATTATCAAATGTGTGTGTGTGTGTGTGTGTGTGTGTGTGTGTGCCCATGCCTACGTCTGTTATTAGAGAACTGTGTGACTAAAGTAGTTGTTTTTTGTATTTTTTGTCTTTCAGTGTCATTTGGTGTGTGTGTGTGTGTGTGTGTGTGTGTGTGTGTGTGTGTGTGTGAGACATGTTGATACTTTGTTGGAGACCTCTTTACTTCGACAGGAAGTTCAGCTCACCTTGTTGCCAAGCAACATGATGACCACATCCTTCTGTGCATACTCATGAATTTCAGTCAGCCAGGCCTGTGAGGGAGGGAGAGAGAGAGATAGAGAGAGAGGGAGGAAGAGAGGGGGGCGGAGAGAGTGCGAGAGAGAGAGTGGGAATAAGAGAGAGAGAGAGAAACAGAGTGAGAGAAACAGAAGAGAAAGGAGAGATACACACATTGCTGAAGCAAAGCATAGCTGCAATATTGCCTCATGAAGTTTCTATACGTTTGCAAGCACATCCACCCACTATACATACACACACACACACACACACACACACAAACACACACCCACACACAGACTGTGGGTTTGTGTCCTGTTTAAAACAAGCCAGCTTTAATGTGCTGACAATCAGAACAGAAGACCATTTAGGAGTGAAAGGCTTCTTCCTTCATTAGTACACTAATCACACTCAGGGATCAAATAATGTATGAAACACACATACACACACTTTTGCACTCACACTCTTTCCAGCTGTGTGTGTGTGTGTGTGTGTGTGTGTGTTTTTCAATGAAAGGCTTCTTCCTTCATTAGTACACTAATCACACTAAGGGATCATGTGTTGCGTGAGAGAGCAGCAATAAGAACCAGGCCAACAGGAAATAAGACACAGGAAGCAGCTCACCCGAATGTTGTCAAAGGAGGACTTCCTGGTGATGTCGTAGAGCAGGAGGAGAGCTGGAGAGGGGATGGGGGGAAGAAGACAGGGATGAAGAGAGAAAGAAAGAGGGAGAGAGACAACAGAGGAAAAAGGAAAGAGGGGGAAAAGAGAGATGGAGGGAGAGAGAGAAGGAGAAAAGAGGGAAGTGGTTAAGAAAAGAGAAAGGAGAAAGAGTGAGAAGAGAGGAAGAGGAAGAAAGGGAAGAGTGGAGGAAGAAAAAGAGAGAAAGAGAAAGAAAAGGACAGAGAGGAGTAAAGGTGAAAAAGGGAAGAGTGGAGGAAGAAAGAGAGAGAAAGAAAAGGACAGAGAGGAGTAAAGGTGAAGAACAGAGAAGAGAGAGAGAAGGGGGAAGAGAAGGAGAAAAATAAAAGGAACAGGTGAGACACATCAAGGCAAACACACACACACACTCACACACACACACACACACACACACACACACACACACACACGCACGCACGCACACACTCACACACTCCTCCCTCCTCCCACCATGCCCTGTGGGCACTGGCACCTCCTCAGAGAGGCGATGGCCCCTTAGCTCTCTGCTAGCACACAGCAGGTACCAGTCACAAGAATGCACACACACACATACAAGCACGCATGCACACACACGCACGCACACGTGTGCACACACACGCCCACACACACAAGCATGCACGCGTGCACACACACATGCCCACACAAACACACACACGCACACACACAAGCACGCACACACAAACTCACACAGACATGCACTTGCTGTGCAGTGACACTGCAGTCATACGCCATCTCTCTCTCTTTGTTGCTCTCATACAAGAGCTAGCTAGCCACATACAATAAATATCACCTTTAACGCTGGATTCATGGCGTAAGGGAAAGACACGTCACTGTGAACACACACGCACGTTAGCAGAGACTGGCCGTCACCTTTTGCTATGAGACTAGTGCATCATGGTGTCCTTAATAGGACGCTGTATTTGCATTAGTGTACCTTACTTGACTAGGAATCCAGCCTAATGCACGCAAGAGACTGTAGTATTGTTAGCCTTCAATAATCGGACACTAATCCATCCCAAATACACACACTCATATGCAACAGTCAAACACCTTAGAACAACACACACACTGGCAGTCACACAAAGCCCTGTTGTTCAAGGTTTCCGTGTGTCCAAGGGCGTTGTTGGTACAACGTAGACTGAATAGCGAACCAGCAGTAACATTGAAACTCAGCGTAGACCGAATAGCAAACCGGCGAAACTCCCTCTGAGCTTTGCTCTCCAGAGTCCCTTCAGTTGGCATTAGCCCCCTCTGAGCTTTGCTCTCCAGAGTCCCTTCAGTTGGCATTAGCCCCCTCTGAGCTTTGCTCTCCAGAGTCCCTTCAGTTGGCATTAGCCCCCTCTGAGCTTTGCTCTCCAGAGTCCCTTCAGTTGGCATTAGCCCCCTCTGAGCTTTGCTCTCCAGAGTCCCTTCAGTTGGCATTAGCCCCCTTTGAGCTTTGCTCTCCAGAGTCCCTTCAGTTGGCATTCGCCCCCTCTGAGCTTTGCTCTCCAGAGTCCCTTCAGTTGGCATTAGCTGCTGGTGCTAAAATACTGGAGCAAATTTCTCATTCTTTTTCCTACCAACAGCACTCAGCAACCTCACACAGCAGGGCTATGGGCTGATTGGCCCCAGACAATCCCTTTAAGTGTCTCCTCACACAGCAGGGCTATGGGCTGATTGGCCCCAGACAATCCCTTTAAGTGTCTCCTCACACAGCAGGCCTATGGGCTGATTGGCCCCAGACAATCCCTTTAAGTGTCTCCTCACACAGCAGGGCTATGGGCTGATTGGCCCCAGACAATCCCTTTAAGCGTCTCCACCTCCTGCAGTCGAGACAAATTTCACACAGCCCAGTTGCCTGCTGCAGACTGGTAGCCACACACACACACACACACACACAGCCTCTCTGCTGACTTGCAGCTGAGCATGTGTTGATTGAGCTGGCTGCACATGGCAAGTGCTGTTGCTATAGGGCCTTCATCGGTTTGATCAAAAAAGCCACTGAAATATTTTGTTTTTATGATCCCTGTGGTTTTGAAAAAATATAAAAGCATACAGTATAAAATAATTGTCTAGGTACCAAGTTTGAAATTGTAGCATTGTAACCGTGACAACCCCACAAGTAATACCCAGGAGGGTGATCAGATGGCTGCTTGCTAGGTCAGAGGAAGTGCACACTAAGGGCGGTTTTAGATTTGCATTTATTTGATTTTAATTTTGACTGGAGGGCTGCATTGCAATGCCAGTTCTCTTATTCACTCCTGCTGACAAAATCCCAATCTCCACCCTAACTGCAAGCCCTCTACCCTCAAAGAATTTACTGACAACAATCAGCCAATCATGATGTCGAATTATGTCAGTGAAGTATTCAGGGCCTAGGGTGTAGGGGATATGTTAGGATTCAGCGATTATCTCTGACATGTTTATGTAAAAGGCATTAACTCTATGTTAAACACATGGGTTGACTGAATCCCATTGTCCTTCCTAACTCCAAAGGCTGAACCAGACTGGCATTAGCCATTAGTCAATCCATGCCAGTTAAGTCTCTGAGGGTCCAGGGTTAAGGGCTATGGTATAGAGGGGGCATTTTGATTCAGCCATTAACTCTGACTCATATTAACCTCTCTGCAACACATTAACTCTCAGTAACACATTAACTCTCTAACTCTCTCAACTGAAGCCTGAATCATACTGCTGGCATAGCCCTACCTGTCATAAGGAAGCTGTAGCATAGCCTACAGCTAGCTACCACTAGCATAGCCCTGCCTCTCTTAACGAAGCTATAGCTAGCCTACTACCAGTTACACTAGTATAGCCTTCCTCTCATAAGGAAACTATTGCTAGGCTACTTGTAGGTACCACTAAAATAACCCTGCCTCTCATAAGGAAGCTATAGCATAGCCTACAGCTAGCTACCATTAGCATAGCCCTGCTTCTCATAAGGAAGCTATTGC
The DNA here is from genome assembly GCA_015244755.2 of Tenualosa ilisha. Classification (NCBI taxonomy): domain Eukaryota; kingdom Metazoa; phylum Chordata; class Actinopteri; order Clupeiformes; family Clupeidae; genus Tenualosa; species Tenualosa ilisha. The sequence goes on from PYXC01000503.1 coordinate 151,702, forward strand.
TAGACTACTACTAGTTACACTAGTATAGCCTTCCTCTCATAAGGAAACTATTGCTAGGCTACTTGTAGGTACCACTAAAATAACCCTGCCTCTCATAAGGAAGCTATAGCATAGCCTACAGCTAGCTACCATTAGCATAGCCCTGCTTCTCATAAGGAAGCTATTGCTAGGCCAAAGACACTTTAGAACAACCGCCCCTGGCTTGGCTACTGCTGTCCTGCTCCCCAGGTCACAATTTTGGGAAGGTTATCTATTGGGTATAGGAAAGTTCCATGAAGGTAGTTTTGGTTCTCTAAAGGGGTGCTAAAAAAGTTTTTTAAATGTAAATACAACGTTAGTTTGGCTGTGGAAAAAAAGAACAATTCAGCAGAAAAAAGAGTGTGAGGCGTGGGACATGAACCCAGGGCACCTGTGTGCTAATCACTTGCGTTACCACTACTCCATCAGACAGTTTATGTGTGTGTGTAATGCTGAGTGTGTGTAGGCTGTGTGTGTGTGTGTGTGTGTGTGTGTGTGTGTTTGTGTGTGTGTGTGTGTGTGTGTGTGTGTGTGTGTGTGTGTGTGTGTGTGTGTAAGCCACAGCAGTGACACCTCATGGCTCAGGACCAGAGCCCACTGAAGCCTTATTTATGGTTGTACACAGACACGCAGTTGTATTCACAGAGAGGTTTACCTTTCACACTTCTCCAACGTGTGTCCGCACCATGTGCACCAACACACACCACCAGACGCTGGCTGGAGTGGCAGTGGTCTACCCACATACAATAATTAATAAGTCGTTTGGTTTTGTATTTCTATAATTTTGTTAGTATTGCTAATAGAGTTATTTGTTAAGAGTTATTTATTATACGTTATTTATTATACGTTATTTATTTAGAAGCAAATTACAAGTTTTCTGCTAGTCAGTTGTTCTGCTGAACTTCTCACATACCTGCCTACAAATGAATGCCTGCTGAAGAAGTGTTGATTTCAAACCTGTGTTGAAATATAGACACAGTACAATTGGGAAATCCTTCCACTGTATCCAATACATCGTCCGATATTATTTATTTGCACTGTGAACTAGCATGTTGCTAACTATACTGCCAAAAAAAAGCCAAAACAAAGTAAACCAATCAATCACACGCTTCCTCTCTCCATGGGGTCTGCGTTGTTTCGACAGATTGTTAGAAAATTGGTGGGGTATCCGTCAGCCCTTAGAGAGCATGTTGGAGAGGGTCTGCATGTCAGCCCTTAGAGAGCATGTTGGAGAGGGTCTGCATGTCTGCCCTTAGAGAGCATGTTGGAGAGGGTCTGCATGTCAGCCCTTAGAGAGCATGTTGGAGAGGGTCTGCATGTCAGCCCTTAGAGAGCATGTTGGAGAGGGTCTGCATGTCAGCCCTTAGAGAGCATGTTGGAGAGGGTCTGCATGTCTGCCCTTAGAGAGCATGTTGGAGAGGGTCTGCATGTCAGCCCTTAGAGAGCATGTTGGAGAGGGTCTGCATGTCTGCCCTTAGAGAGCATGTTGGAGAGGGTCTGCATGTCAGCCCTTAGAGAGCATGTTGGAGAGGGTCTGCATGTCAGCCCTTAGAGAGCATGTTGGAGAGGGTCTGCATGTCTGCCTTAGAGAGCATGTTGGAGAGGGTCTGCATGTCTGCCCTTAGAGAGCATGTTGGAGAGGGTCTGCATGTCTGCCCTTAGAGAGCATGTTGGAGAGGGTCTGCATGTCTGCCCTTAGAGAGCATGTTGGAGAGGGTCTGCATGTCTGCCCTTAGAGAGCATGTTGGAGAGGGTCTGCATGTCTGCCCTTAGAGAGCATGTTGGAGAGGGTCTGCATGTCTGCCCTTAGAGAGCATGTTGGAGAGGGTCTGCATGTCTGCCCTTAGAGAGCATGTTGGAGAGGGTCTGCATGTCAGCCCTTAGAAAGCATGTTGGAGAGGGTCTGCATGTCTGCCCTTAGAGAGCATGTTGGAGAGGGTCTGCATGTCTGCCCTTAGAGAGCATGTTGGAGAGGGTCTGCATGTCTGCCCTTAGAGAGCATGTTGGAGAGGGTCTGCATGTCTGCGTTTGGGCCTGCATGTCTGTGTATTGTCGGAGTGGGACAAGCATAAAATGAGCTTAACAGAAAACACACCCTTTCTCTACCTGTAGATATGAGTGTGTATGTGTGTGTGTGTGTGTGTGTGTGTGTGTGTGTGAGTGAGAGAGAGGGAGAGAGAGAGATTTGCTGTCTCTTTGAGACAGGTTTAATATGTGTTACACACACTCCTGAAATGAGTCCTGAACAGTCCTGAGATCAGATCTCTGTGAGTTGCTTAAGTATGGCATTCTGCTTGTCCCATAGTTAATGAAGACAGAACACCTTGGTCATCAAGGTTTACCGTAAGCCTCAGCCATCCTGCAGGGTTGGGTAAGTGCTGCTGGAATGTGTGTGTGGAGTGTTTGCTCGCACACGTGCATGTGTGTTTGAGCACGCACGTGTGTGTGTGTATCTGTGTATGCGTGTGTGTTTATGTGTGTGTGCACCTGTACCCGTACATGTGTGTATGTGTTTGCACGCATGGCCATGTGTGTTTCTCTGTGTGTGTGTGCACACATACATCAGGCCAGATAGTAACTGAAAAGGTGAAAGGTGAAAGATTACCTTGGGCATCTCTGTAATATGCGTGTGTGACGCTGCGAAATCTCTCCTGGCCTGCTGTATCCCAGATCTGTGGACAAACACACACACACTAGTATAATAATCCAGAATAAGAGTACTGGAATCAGAATGCATGTCTTATTCATTTCTTAGTCATATCAAGTCAAGTCAAGTAGGTTTTTATTGTCGTTTCAGCCATACACACAGCACATAGTGAGACGAGACAACGTTTCACCGGGAACAATTGGTGATACACGTAACTGTTAAAACACAGTATGGACAAGACAGATACGTAATAGTGCCTACATACACTATTGCTGGACTACACAGATTCACTCACCCACTCACACACGCACTCACACACACAACTACACACGCACGCATGCTCTTGTACACATATGTACATACAGTACAACACAGTTATAAACAAGGCAGGTCAAATTACAGGTGACCTAAAACAAACTCGCTAGACAGGGCATGGCTTTTAGCAGAGCACTGTGGCTAGTGATGTGATTTGTAAACAGAAGACTGTCATATACAGTTATGGTGAGTTTCAACCTGACTCAACTCATTTCCCAGATGACATGAAGTGTTTTCACTCTCTCTGCTCCATACTGTCCCTGGTTGGATCCTATAACGATGTCATTGGAGATAAGGTGGAATAATATGTTCTTGGGGT
>PYXC01000503.1:177500-191657 GCA_015244755.2 Tenualosa ilisha
TTAGAACAGGAAGGTGGATTATTGATTACTGTTATTACTGTATTAGAACAGGAAGGTGGGATTATTGATTACTGTTATTACTGTATTAGAACAGGAAGGTGGGATTATTGATTATTGATTATTTCTGTATTAGTGTTGCTGTGTCCAGATGCCAGCTAGCCTAGCTGTGCCCGTATGGATGAGAGCAAACTCTCCGGACCTCCCAAGAGCCTGTTTGTCAGTTGACTGGAAACCTGGGCTTCTCCCTGGGCTGGAGCGCGCTGGATGCCCTCAGATCCACTCTTGTAATGATGTAGTCATTGGCAATATCACTGTAGTGGGCTACATAGACCAGTGTCCTCAGGATCCTCTGGTGGTGAAACAGAGCCTTGCTCTCAGGAGAGCCTAAGATCACTGACAGCTGGGGTGAGTTTCATCCTCTCCTCTGCCTACTCAAAGCTTACAGCCCACTGCTGTCATGTGACTCACATCTTTGGGCACTGACACAAACACACACAGACACAGACAGCTGTTCACCATGTGAGTGTCTTAGATGCTCCAGCACCACTGCAAACAGCAGTCAGTACTAAATACGCTGTAAACCACAACAGCTCAGTGAACTCAAAATATCTGTGGAAAATAATTACTATTATTTTTCCAAAGTTTCAAATGTTTGAAACCCTTAAAGGTTTTTGAAAATGTTAAGTACTTTATACTCCAGAAATCGGAGCTAATTATTGTTATATTTGAGTGCTAGTCAGTCACTAAAATATTTTAATTGATGGCTTAACAAAATGATGTCAGTGAGATGCTGGACTAAAAGCATTCCAGCTGGTGTGTTCTAGAGTGAGTGGGATATAGTGACATCATCACAGGATGCATAAACAACAACAGTTTGGCAGTGAAATCCAAACTGTGACTAAAGTGCCACTCAGTGTCACTAGAATAAGAAATCTAGTTCACATTGAGAGCACAGCAAAAAAGAGGGAGGGGTCCAGAAGACAGTTGTTTTTTTCAAAAGACTTCGCCATCTTCTTCAAGAAAGTGCATTTAACCTTTCCTTAATCAGCCCAACAGGAGTTTATATGATATTTGGCCGTTTCAGTTAGTGTTGTTTAAACTTAAATGTTTTGAGTTGATTTAAAATGAGCTGTTACTTACCTACAGTGAAAATTTAGCAGAGGAATAATGGTTTCAACTCAACAAAGGGGCATATGTCTTAATCAGGTTGATAAATCAGTGCAATGAGTATTGCAAAAACATGAAAAGTATCACAAATTCTAAAAGTTGCATGTTGATGACTTCAGTGTATTGCAAAGGATCATAGGATCCTTGTTATGTTCTGAAAGCTGTTCATTTTGGGAAAGATATACTTACATTTTAAAATTTAAATTTGAAATATTTAGTACTGAGTTTCCATAAATACATTTTGATCATCAAACATGTCCCAGTTTAGTGTACATGTGTGCAGATGTGTGCCCTGACTTGACTGAAGTCAAGCACTAACTATGTGTCCCTGCTAAATACGTCCCCCTGACTGTAAGTCAACTTCAGCATAAAATGGCTCAAATAACTCATGTCCCTGAAAATGAAATCAGCCATCTAAATAAGTCATGTCCCTGAGAGGTGGATGTTTTATGATGCAGTGGGGGCCTGGATCTGGATCTGGACCTGGGCTTTAACTCCTCTTCGCCTACATCATCCACCTCCATTCAGCTCTGGAGGAGTGTGTGTATGTGTGTATATGTGTGAGATCATGAACTGGCACACTTCATGGGCCCTGGCACACACTCTGCCTAGCCTGGCTCTGTGTGTGTGTGTGTGTGTGTGTGTGCATGTGGGGGAGGGGAGGGGGGGGGGGGGGGTGAGAGAAAACGAGAGAGTGAGTGTGTGTGTGTGTGTGTGAGAGAGAAAGAGAGACAGAGAGAGAGTGAGTGTGTGTGTGTGTGAGAAAGAGAAAGAGAGACAGAGAGAGAGTGTGAGTGTGTGTGAGAGAGAGGAGACAGAGTGAGTGTGTGTGAGAGAAAGAGAGACAGAGAGGGAGAGGGAGTGTGTGTGTGTGTGTTTGCTGTGCTGACTCAGTGTGAAATATACGGAACTGCTAAACTCTGCCAAGCGCAGTCTTGACTGAGAGCTAAAACCTGACTGCAGTGCAGAGAGAAAACTTCATCATCAGACAACTAACATGAGCCCCCCCACACGCGCACACACACACACACACACACACAGTGTCATGTCAAGATTCATATCAAAGACCTATGAAATAACAGTTTCAAGACTGCACCAAGATGCCTGTCATTGTTGTTAAATAACAGCAACCAATTTATTCATAAATCCCCAAAGACTTTTAAAGTCTATTGCCTGTTACTTGCAAGTAGGCCGCCAAGGTTAGTCCTCTAGTTGAACAAGAGAAGCAGCCTCACAGGTTTGACTGAGTCAAGTTTTGATTTCAGTGAAGTGTTTAAGAGGTTGTAAGGTCAGACGCCTCACCTTATGCGTAAGGTCCTCGTCATAGGTAGGAGTGACGGTAGACTGTGTCTTGCTATCCTCGGTGTCGGTATCCAGGGCTGAGGAGCCGTAAGCGCTGTCCGGGTACAGAACCTCAGCATCGTCGGCCACCTCCACTTCCGAACTCAACTCCATTTTCTCCTCGCGCTCTGCGTCAGACATGACTCGGGCCGCGGCACCTTCTGACGAGTCACTTCAACTGTTCTCTGAGAGAGCGTGACTGAGAGTTTTGTCGTGGCAACTTTCTTCTTCCCCGCGCTCGCTATCTCTACTCCCCCCTTCTCTCTCTCTCTCTCTCTCCCTCCCTCCCTCTGTCTCTCCCCCGCTGTTCCTCCTCGCCCTTCTCGCGCTGCCGGAGTCTAAATTTATTCTCCTCGCTGATCAACACAAACGCACATGGCAGGGATTACACTCGTCTGAAGCGGAGTTCTTTGGATTCTATCAATTTTTTAGCAGCTCGTCGTCTCCCGTCGGAACAGGGGTTGGGGAGTAGGCGGGGGCGGGGGCAAGGAGACGCACTACACTCCATCCATCCATGCTCTGACGCGCCTCCCAGACCGCGCAGTCAGCACCACGGAGAGCGCTTGCCGCTACATAAAGCACTCACGTTGTCCAGAAGTTTCACATCCGACATACAGGTGACACAGCCGAGATCCTTTTATCTTAGCTTAGTAGAAAAGGAAAACAAACGTATATGCAAAATACGGACACCGGCTAAACTTGCTGATTGTGTTTGACAAGAATTAGAGGCATGTTAATGGGGCCTACTGAATGATTGACATTGTTGTATAGGGCCGCTATAGGCTACTTTGGATACCTGATAGCAAATTTGGCCACGAACCGATTTGGTGACGTTGGCCACAGGAAGATGACGGTGATGATAAATACGGGGATCAGCTGACTGTAGCCTACCATGTTCATGCGCCTGAGCGCTCGCTCCATGGCAACCGAAGAGGATCTTCTATTTGCCCCGAGGGAAGCGTCATATTTCCTGTTGGCTCCTCGGATGTGGGTAAACAAAGCATCAAGCCTACACACCTCCCACAGATGAAGCGGACTTAAGATGACATCAAACGGGACAAAAGAGTCAGGGCAGTGCAGTATAATTTAACATCTTTATTCAGCCACCAATCGACTTGTTGCCGTCTCGTCACTTTGGCTCTCTCTCTGATCCGGAAGGCCGTGGAGATGGACTCTATGCACATTAAAACAGCACAGCCAGTCTCGCTGCCGCCTCGAACACACACATACATGCAGCACCTTTCAGACCCACAGGCATACAGAGCCTCCACGGTGCGCCAAAGCAGCGTCATGACGTGACTGACGTGAAAAAAAGAGGCCTCCGTCAGCAAGAATACAAATATAAAAATATGGATATTCTCCCGTTCGTAGCTCGCGCCTCTCCTAACCGTTTTCACTGTGGTTCCTCTGAAGCTTATGTGCAAGAAAAAGGACACTTAAAAATGTCATTGAGTGGATGAAACTGTGCCAAAAACGAGCATTCAGGGAGAATCTGAGCCGTTACCCCTACACCCACGTACACATAATAAAAACAAAAAATACAACAAAATAAAAACAGAAAATCAATGAAAAGACAGTCAGTAAACCGATACCGTTTGACCTAATACACAATAGACAGCGACAGAGTGTTTGACAGAGGTGTTTCAGCGGCTTTGATGGGCGCACGGGAAGCCTGCTGTACAGAAAAACAACATGGTTCTGAAAGCGCCACGTGACAAACCGGGCCCGTGCGACAAACGTGCTCTCTCACTGAACTCATCATCAGCAGGTAGAGCAACAGACAGAGAGAGAGAGAGAGAAAGAGAGAGAGAAAGAGAGAGAGAGAGAGAGAGAGAGAGAGAGAGAGAGAAAGAGAGAGAGAGATTTAGTTTGCAGATACTGACAGATAAATCCACAATTCCATCTCTGCACTCCCATTAGTTGGTTGATAGATGTGGTTTCAGGTTCAGAGAGGAAGTGACGCAATTGTTCTGTTCACAGCCACTTCTGGTCTCTCCCACGATGCTTTGCAGGAGCACCCGTGGCATCGGCTGGGCCAGTGTGGGGGTGGTGGCGGGAACATACAGACGCTCGCTCACGTGCACACACTCTCCTGACTACAACCGCTGCTGTCACAGCTGCCTGGACTCACAGACAGACAGACAGACAGACGAGTCTTTTCTCAGACAGACAAACAGACGCTTTAAAAGAGTTCAGCGTATCTTTTCTCCTTAAACTGAAGCGTTTCAAATGGTCACACAGTGGTGGTGTGTGTGTGTGTGTGTGTGTGTGTGTGTGTGTAACATCATTATAATATGTGATTTGGCCAAGTTCTAAAGCAATCCAAAAGGTTGCCAATGATAACGGGACGTAAACTTAAACATTCAGCTATCTGACCAACCTGCATGGAGGCGGGACTAATGCACAAGCCCCTCCTTCAGCTAAAGTGCACTTTGTTCGGCGGCATCTGATTGGCCAGATGAAAGTCAGCAGCAGTCCAATGGTCTTTCAGCAAACCTTTCACTGGTCACTCTCATATGTGCACTTGATCAACTGTGTGTGTGTGTGTGTGTGCGTGTGTACTACTGCTGTACCAGTGTGTAAGTGTGTGTATGTATTGCAGCTGTACAAGTGAGTGTGTGTGTGCATATGTGAGTAATGTCCCCTTGTAAATAAAATAAAGTTTGAAAGAAAACAGGGAAAACCCTGATAAAACAAAACTAACAGTAAACAATTAAAAACACAAACAAAGAATCCAACATGACGAACAAACACACACTCTCTCTCACACACACTCACTCACTCACTCACACAGAAAGTAGTAGCTCATGAGTCTGGCAGTCTTGTGCAAATTCCACAGGTCCTTGCTGCTGTCACTCAGCCTTGCAAGGCCCCGCCCACCCCGCCCCTTCCCCGTGGAAGGAGGGGTCATAGTACCCTCTGGGCTACACACCAGTGCTGTGTCACAACACAGCTAAAAGGTCAAAGGTCAGGACCTCTGTCCTTTTCTGAGTCTCTGGCTCCACAGGTATCAGGTAGGCAGTCAGTCGGGCGAAGGGGAGGGCTACCTGATTCGCCCATCGCTCTTGATCGGCCCCAGCTCCGCTTTGGGGTCAGGGGCCATGGAGCTCCAGGAGGTCTTGACGCAGGAGGCAAGCGCCACGCAGGACGAGCCCGATGAGGAGCACACCCCGGCCGGGGACCAGAAGGAGGAGAAGCCCCTGTCCACCCAGGCCTCCAGCTTGAGACCCTGGAGCTGGGCCAGAGCCTGCGCCTCCTGCAGACTGGACTCCAGCGAGGGGAGACGCAGCACGGAGCTCAGCTGCTGGAAACTCTGCTCCAGATAGAGATTACCAGCAGGCCCCGCATGCAGCCAGCCATCATCAGCTGGGGAGAGAGGGATAGAGAGAGGAGAGGGGGATAGAGAGAATAAGGAGAGGAAGAGAGGGGGATAGAGTGAGAATAAGGAGAGGAAGAGAGAATAAGGAGAGGGAGAGAGGGGGAGAGAGAGAATAAGGAGAAGGAGAGAAGGGGATAGAGAGAGAATAAGGAGAGGAAGAGAGGGGGATAGAGAGAGAATAAGGAGAAGGAGAGAAGGGGATAGAGAGAGAATAAGGAGAGGAAAGAAGGGGGGAGAGAGGGATAGAGAGAGAGGGGAATAGAGAGAGAATAAGGAGAGGAAGAGAGGGGGATAGAGAGAATAAGGAGAGGGGGAGAGAGAGAATAAGGAGAAGGAGAGAAGGGGATAGAGAGAGAGAGAATAAGGAGAGGGAAGAAGGGGGAGAGAAGGATAGAGAGAGAAGAGGGGGATAGAGAGAGAATAAGGAGAGGAAGAGAGAATAAGGAGAGGGAGAGAGGGGGAGAGAGAGAATAAGGAGAAGGAGAGAAGGGGATAGAGAGAGAATAAGGAGAGGAAAGAAGGGGGGAGAGAGGGATAGAGAGAGAGGGGAATAGAGAGAGAATAAGGAGAGGAAGAGAGGGGGATAGAGAGAATAAGGAGAGGGAGAGAGAGAGAATAAGGAGAAGGAGAGAAGGGGATAGAGAGAGAATGAGGAGAGGGAAGAAGGGGGAGAGAAGGATAGAGAGAGAAGAGGGGGATAGAGAGAGAATAAGGAGAGGAAGAGAGAATAAGGAGAGGGAGAGAGGGGGATAGAGAGAGAATAAGGAGAGGAAGAGAGAATAAGGAGAGGGAGAGAGGGGGAGAGAGAGAATAAGGAGAAGGAGAGAAGGGGATAGAGAGAGAATAAGGAGAGGAAAGAAGGGGGGATAGAGAGAGAGGGGAATAGAGAGAGAATAAGGAGAGGAAGAGAGGGGATAGAGAGAATAAGGAGAGGGGGAGAGAGAGAATAAGGAGAAGGAGAGAAGGGGATAGAGAGAGAATAAGGAGAGGGAAGAAGGGGGAGAGAAGGATAGAGAGAGAAGAGGGGGATAGAGAGAGAATAAGGAGAGGGAGAGAGAGGGAGAGAGGAGGAGAGAGAGAATAAGGAGAAGGAGAGAAGGGGATAGAGAGAGAATAAGGAGAGGGAAGAAGGGGGGAGAGAGGGATAGAGAGAGGAGAGGGGGATAGAGAGAGAATAAGGAGAGGGAGAGAGGGGGAGAGAGAATAAGGAGAAGGAGAGAAGGGGATAGAGAGAGAATAAGGAGAGGGAAGAAGGGGAGAGAGAGAGGAAGAGAGCGAGGAAAGGGGGAGAGAAAGAATAAGGAGAAGGAATAATGGAGAGGGGGATAGAGGGAGGGGAAGGAGAAAGGGATGGAGGGAGGGAGGGAGAGAGGAAGGGAGGGATGGATGGATAAGAGGGGGGGAGAGGAGAGGAAAAACAGTGTAAGTAATTAATTGTGAGTAGTTTGTTCAGCATCTGATTGAACAGACAATGACAGAGCAGAAAGACTCACACACACACACACACACACACACACACACACACACACACACACACACACACACACACACACACACACACACCTCAATAATACAGTCCAGTGTGTAACCCTGCCGTCATGAGCCGGTGCTGGTGCGTAGGTGGTGCGTGGAGAGTGTGTGTGTGTGTGTATGTGTGTGTAAGTGTATGTGTGTGTCCATCCTCACCGGTCCTGAAGGGCTGGTGTGTGTGGTAAGCAAGCGGCGTAACGAGGAAGCGTGTCTCAGCGATGCGTTCCCACAGTCGGAGCACACGGACACGCCACACACCGGGCCTCAGCGGACGCTGCAGCGGGGGGCGGTACTGGGTGAACTCCGCCTCCGTCTCCACGGTGATGTCGTAGGAGGCGGCCACCACGTTGGCAGGGTCCACCCACACCACGGTGGCCGTTAGGTTGGGCCCGCGGGCCCACCGCTGCACAGCAACCGGCTCGTCCAGCGGACCCATCAGGCCACCGAAGTTCCGGAAGATTCTCTCCTTGGGGTCCCACTCCGTCCCCACCTAACACACACACACACATACACACACACAGTGAGTACGCACAGAATTTGCATTCTCCAAACAATGGGCTGTGATCCCTCTCTCACACACACAGACACAAACACTCCCTCATACATACATACATACACACACATACACACACACACACACAGAGTGAGAGAGAGTCAATTAACCACTTTCTCTCTAACACACATATAAACACACACTCATTCAACATCTTTCACCTTCACTCACTCTCTTTCACTCACCTCACACTCTCCCTCACTTTCTCACACTCACACCATCTTTATCTCTTTCTATCATCAGTACAATTCCAAACTCACACACACACACACACACACACACACACACACACACACACACACACACACACACACACACACACTCTCTCTAACGCGCACCTCCAGGTGTTTGAGTCTCTCAAACTCCCTCAGGTTGTTCTCCAGCTGAAGCGTTGCCTGGGGAACAGACCACACCTCCAGTGTGTCCCGCCCACCGGAGGCCGTCTGCACTTCCTGCTTCACCAGGTAACCCTGGAAACGGTCGTCATAGAAATAGACATGCACAGAGGCGGGGAAGCCAACGGCCTCAAACCTGGAGCGCACACACACATGCAGAGAAGAGCAACACGCAAACAAACACACACACACACACACACACACACACACACACACACACACACACACACAGAAGTAACTTATTAGTACCAATAAGAGGCAGAGTTCTGAATAAACAGACTGCTTCAGACCATGACAGCTGCACTACTAAACTGATGCCTGACTGTCTGATCTACAGGCTCTGTTTTGTGTGCGTGTGTGTGTGTGTGTGTGTGAAGGAAAGACGTAGGAGTGTCTGTGTATGTGTGTATGTCTATGTGGTTGGACCTCAGTGCTCTGTGTGTGGTGAGATAAAGACAATGTGAAAAAATAATGGAACATAAATAAGTGTGTGTGTGAGTGTGTGTGTCTGTGTGTGTGTGTGTGTCTATGTGGTTGGACCTCAGTGCTGTGTGTGTGGTGAGATAAAGACAATGTGAAAAAATAATGGAACATAAATAAGTGTGTGTGTGAGTGTGTGTGTCTGTGTGTGTGTGTGTCTATGTGGTTGGACCTCAGTGCTGTGTGTGTGGTGAGATAAAGACAATGTGAAAAAATAATGGAACATAACTAAGTGTGTGTGTGTGTGTGTGTGTGTGTGTGTGTGTGAGTGTGTCCCACTCACTTGCAGTCAGGTCCTTTCCCGTGCAGGCTCTGGAGCCCGAGGCGCGTGAGGGACGTGTAGGCGGTGAGGTGCACGTCGGGGAGTGTGTTGACGCCGTCCTGCTGCTCGTACACACTCTCCCAGTAGGCCTTGAGAGCCAGGGTGCCCGGGGGGTGCTGCCCATACAGGTGTGTGTCCAGGATGTCCAGGGCCTCCTGGTTCACCGTTGACTCAAACTTACGCGCAAAGAAGGTTGGACGCGTCAGTTGCTGCAGAGAGAAGAAAGGGCGTGTGAGGCAGTGTGTGCGTGTGTGTGTGTGTGTGCGTTACCTTGTCCTGGTATGCCAGAGGCTTACACTTGAAAGCTAGCACACACCAGGCAGACTTCAGAGAATTCCAATGAACACTACTACTACTGCTACCGATGGCTCTGTTGTCAACACACACACACACACACACACACACACACACACACACACACACACACAGATGCTGATAAGATCATGTTTAACTGGCTTGTTTGTGGCTGAGGTCTGATGATATTGGTCCTGTGTGTGCTAACTTTTACACACAAAGACACACACACACACACACACACACACACTCTCACCTGGATCCTGACGAGGTCTGCAGGTTTGAAGTCGTTGGGGGAGCACCCGCACCAGTCCACGATGTGTTTGTATTGACACTTACAGCCCAGTTTACGGTTCCAGTTGGTGACCCTCAGGTTGTTGTCCACCAGAGTCTCACACATGTGGCTGTTCCCCAGCACAGTGTGGAAGAAGGACTGGGGGCAGAGGAGACACACGCCGTCAGAAGCAGCACACGCTTGATGGATATCGCCTTCCCACTCAGATCATGACTGGATTCATGCAAATATTTGACTTTCATTCATGCCAATAAGGCTTATTGAACTCAACTGAAGTGAGAAGGGAGGGGGGGGGTCAGAGATAGAGAGAGAAAAAGACAGAAAGATGGATAGATAGAGATAGATTGTGTTACAACAAGTTCATTTTTAATATGTTGAGACATGCACACACGCGCACACACACACACACACACACACACACACACACACACACACACACACACACACACACACACACACACACACACACACACACACACACACACACACACACACACACACACACACCCCTTGGCATTGGTGAGGGAGCTTAAAAGTGGATAGCACACCAAACCTCAGCTTGCTTACTGATCAGAATATATGTGTGTGTGTGTGTGTGTTGCTTTTTTCTGCTTGTGATTGCCTATGGCTCTTTTGAATTATTGGCATGGCTGTGTGTGTGTGTGTGTGTGTGTGTGTGAACACACATGTTAAGCTAACTGTATATGTGTGCCAATTCAACATAAGAGCCTGTGTGTGAGTGTGAGTGTGTGTGTGTGTGTGTCTCTTACCTCGGCAGGCAGCAGTGCATAGGTGTAGAACTGCTTGAGGCCTGCTACCAGCTCATCCTGTGATGTCATCACATACTCCACAAAGTTCCGTGTCAGCGCAAACCAATCAGATCCACCAGACACCTCAAGGCCTTCTGGGATACCTCGCTCTCCCAAACGCCACATGTGGTTGTCACACTCGTGGAACAGCCGGTCAAGACCCTGCTTCTTTATGAACCTACACACAAGCGCAAACATACACATACATACATACACACACACACACACACACACGTTGAGGCTGAGTGAATGTGTGATCTTGACACTGGCTAAAGTTGTTCTGTGTCTGGAGGTCTGCGTGTAGCTCTGTGTGTGTGTGTGTGTGTGTGTGTAAGTGTGTGTGTGTGTACTGTAAGTAAATGTCACCTATGGAAAACAAGTTTACAAACAAGGTACAATGTGTATTAAAGTACTGGTAAGAGCTATGGGTGTGTATGTGTGTGTGTGTGTGTATGTGGAGATGAAGAAATTAGCAGCCCGGGGTTTGAGTTCTAGCATGTCAGTGTCATTTAAGATGTTTCATTTGTGAGTGTGTGTGTGTGTGTGTGTCTCACCTTGTATTTTCTCGTCCATGAGACTTGAGGAAGTTTTTGTCTCTGTGCTTAGATAAGAACGCTACCAATCATCATTTGTTCTGAGAGAGAGAGAGAGAGAAAATGACACCAACTCATTATTACTCCTAAAAGAGGGGAGAGAGAGAGAGAGATAAACCCGTACTAACACACAGTATGTGGAGCCGATATTAGTTAAAGGGTAGGTTCGTTTCTGTACCCTTAAAGCCGTGTGTTCTGATTGTTTGTCTTAAAATACAATGGTTACAAAGATTAAAGGCTTTGGTTGTTGAGGGAGCAACCGCCCACCTACGGAATGGCTGCAATCTTTCCTAAACTTGTGTAGGAAGGGTCGGGAACATGCGGGGACACGCACACACACACACGCACGCACACACGCACGCGCGCACACACACACGCACACACACACACACGCGCGCACACACACGCGCGCACACACACACACGCGCGCACACACACGCGCGCACACACACGCGCGCACACACACGCGCGCACACACACGCGCGCACACACACGCGCGCACACACACACCTGGTTGGGAAGTCGGTAGCGCTGAGGTTGATGTAGTAGTCCCAGCTCCACTCACACACACACACACACACACACCTGGTTTGGAAGTCGGTGGCACTGAGGTTGATGTAGTAGTCCCAGCTCCACTCACACACACACACACACACACACCTGGTTGGGAAGTCGGTGGCACTGAGGTTGATGTAGTAGTCCCAGCTCCACTCACACTCACACACACACACACACACACACACACACCTGGTTGGGAAGTCGGTGGCACTGAGGTTGATGTAGTAGTCCCAGCTCCACTCACACACACACCACACACACACACACACACACCTGGTTGGGAAGTCGGTGGCACTGAGGTTGATGTAGTAGTCCCAGCTCCACTCACACTCACACACACACACAGACACACACACACACACACACCTGGTTGGGAAGTCGGTGGCACTGAGGTTGATGTAGTAGTCCCAGCTCCACTCACACTCCACACACACACACACACACACCTGGTTGGGAAGTCGGTGGCACTTGAGGTTGATGTAGTAGTCCCAGCTCCACTCACACTCACACACACACACACACAGGACACACACACACCACACACACACACACACACACACCTGGTTGGGAAGTCGGTGGCACTGAGGTTGATGTAGTAGTCCCAGCTCCACTCACACCACACACACACACACACACACCTGGTTGGGAAGTCGGTGGCACTGAGGTTGATGTAGTAGTCCAGCTCCACTCACACTCACACACACACAACACACACACACACCCTGGTTGGGAAGTCGTGGCACTGAGGTTGATGTAGTAGTCCCAGCTCCACTCACACACACACACACACACACACCTGGTTGGGAAGTCGGTGGCACTGAGGTTGATTAGTAGTCCCAGCTCCACTCACACACACACACACACACACACCTGGTTGGGAAGTCGTGGCACTGAGGTTGATGTAGTAGTCCCAGCTCCACTCACACACACCACACACACACACACACACACCTGGTTGGGAAGTCGGTGGCACTGAGGTTGATGTAGTAGTCCAGCTCCACTCACACACACACACACACACACACACACACACACCTGGTTGGGAAGTCGGTGGCACTGAGGTTGATGTAGTAGTCCCAGCTCACTCACACACACACACACACACACACACACACACACCTGGTTGGGAAGTCGGTGGCACTGAGGTTGATGTAGTAGTCCAGCTCCACTCACACACACACACACACACCACACACACACACACACACACCTGGTTGGGAAGTCGGTGGCACTGAGGTTGATGTAGTAGTCCCAGCTCCACTCACACTCACACACACACACACACACACACACACCTGGTTGGAAGTCGGTGGCACTGAGGTTTGATGTAGTAGTCCCAGCTCCACTCACACACACACACACACACACACACACACACACACCTGGTTGGGAAGTCGGTGGCACTGAGGTTGATGTAGTAGTCCCAGCTCCACTCACACACACACACACACACACACACACACACACACACCTGGTTGGGAAGTCGGTGGCACTGAGGTTGATGTAGTAGTCCCAGCTCCACTCACACACACACACACACACACACACACACCTGGTTGGGAAGTCGGTGGCACTGAGGTTGATGTAGTAGTCCCAGCTCCACACACACACACACACACACACACACACACACCTGGTTGGGAAGTCGGTGGCACTGAGGTTGATGTAGTAGTCCCAGCTCCACTCACAAACACACACACACACACACACACACACACACCTGGTTGGGAAAGTCGGTGGCACTGAGGTTGATGTAGTAGTCCCAGCTCCACTCACACTCACTCACACACACACACACCACACACACCTGGTGGGAAGTGCGCGGTGGCACTGAGGTTGATGTAGTAGTCCCAGCTCCACTCACACTCACACACACCACACACACACACACCTGGTTGGGAAGTCGGTGGCACTGAGGTTGATGTAGTAGTCCCAGCTCCACTCACAATCACACAACACACACACACACACACCTGGTTGGGAAGTCGGTGGCACTGAGGTTGATGTAGTAGTCCCAGCTCCACTCACACACACACACACACACACACACACCTGGTTGGGAAGTCGGTGGCACTGAGGTTGATGTAGTAGTCCCAGCTCCACTACCACACACACCACACACACACACACACACATGGTTGGGAAGTCGGTGGCACTGAGGTTATGTAGTAGTCCCAGCTCCACTCACACACACACACACACACACACACACACACACCTGGTTGGGAAGTCGTGGCACTGAGGTTGATGTAGTAGTCCAGCTCCACTCACACTCACACACACACACACACACACACACACACCTGGTTGGGAAGTCGGTGGCACTGAGGTTGATGTAGTAGTCCCAGCTCCCTCACACTCACTCACACACACACACACACACACACACACACACCTGGTTGGGAAGTCGGTGGCACTGAGGTTGATGTTAGTAGTCCCAG
>PYXC01000504.1:0-148437 GCA_015244755.2 Tenualosa ilisha
TGTAGAAATAGCAATGTCTCTCACATGTCCCTGACTTTCATCTTAGAGGTCTAATCACTCTGAACACTAATAATGATAAGACTTTAATTCTCTGTTTGATGTGAGAGAATACTAGCCTGGTGCACCAGGCATTGTTTCACATTGTGCAAAGTGTCTGGAGTCCCTCAGTTGGCGTACTTTCTCTTCTTCGTGGGCAGATAATTGCTGTGAACTTTAAAAAGACTGGACTTGCCAGAGCCTTCTGCTCGCTGATTGGCCAGCCAAAAGTTAATGTAGAGATCCCTGACTGTGCTGTAGCGAAATGTGATGGAGAGTGGAAGCGCTAGACGGCGCTAGCCTGGCCTAGGGAATGGATACGCGCCATTACATGCAGATTATCTTTTTCTTTGTGGTGACTGAAAGCAGAAAGAATTTTTTACACCACACAGAAACCCTTCAATGGTCTGTTTATTTTTTTTCTCCTGGCTCTGAGTAGGTCTACTTGGCAACAGCCCAATTAGGTCTATTACAAAGGAGTCTGAAGCCAATGGGCATCTATCCTCTACTGGAGCACCCAATCATAGGCTCAAATGTATTTTAGGTAAACCCCTGAATTAGGCTATGTGTTTGAGCCATTCTGGCGCATTCAACATTACCTGACTTTATCAAGCTGCAGCCGGCGATGCATTATGGTTTGAAAACTCCAGAAATAACCAATGGGATGGGAATACGAAAGGGTTTTCAATGCAGAATATTGAATCTGCCTTTTCTGGCCAGGTCAGCTCTTTTGTATCAACTTGAACTGAAAACCACTGGTGTTCATTAACTATTAGATGCAGTGGAAGACCCTCTTTTAGGGTGTATGCTGTTCCATAACTTGCATCACAGTGTGATTTTAATCTTTTTTTTTTTATGTTTTTGGGTTATATACATAAACACACACACATTGTGTTAGGTGAAGAAAACACATGCTGTGATCTCACAGCAGAAACAGCTCTGTGAGATTCACCTTCATATAACCTCATTGCTGACGTATCATATGAACGCATATTGTTACTGGTCATCCTCCGTGTGAATATCTATTGTTTCTGTTAACTAAAATACGTGTAGGTAGGGATTCCTTTGAACAAGAAACACAAACCATCCAGTCCAGAATGAACCCAAATGCACAACTAGTGGTTACCACTGGCAACAAGGACCAGTTTGGGAGGGGGGCAGGGGGGTGGGTGGTAGTAGCTTCACAGGCGTTCTGGCTGTGTGCTGCCTGACTCCATGGCAACAGAGATGGAGAGATTGCACTGCAGTGAGGATTACTGCACCCCCTCGCTACCTTACATTACAATGCTCAGTTAGATGCATTCCATCACACAGTTCTTCACATTCTGCAAAGAATATGCAATTGTGTCTTCATTGATTGGCAATATAAAAAAGCCCCTAATCACCAGTGCACCTTTCTTATTTCTAATACATCAAATACATCTGTGTTAATTAGTATATAACTGAATATTAATTACTTTACAGTAATTACAACTATTTCACAAATAGTTTAACATACACAAGTAAAAAAAAAAAAAAAGACAAATATTTATAGAATGTTTCAAATAAATACATAAATAAATAATAAAAAAATTTGAGATACTTGAGAGGAGATATGCAAGAATGGACCCCAAGAGGCAGGTGCCATTGCAGGACAAATGACTGAACACCCTGGCTCTTCGACCATGTAATTTACTCTACTTAAGCCTTGAAAGATATAGCAGAGGCCAGAGACAATACATGAAGACTTAAAATGTGAACACATGCATTGCACCGATGTAGACATTGGTCTGAAGAACTACACACAGATTCCACAATACTTTTGTAGAAAGAGCTTTATTTTGACTAAGCACTTGAACAGATAAGAGTGCATGGCCTAATGTTCCCATCATTAAAACAAAGTCAACGACAAACACAAACAAGGGACAAATAACACAGGCAGAAAAGACAGGAGTGTACGGATCTGTCTTCAGTAGGTCCTGTGAGGGGTAAATATGTATTTATTTTTTTTATTTTCTTCTTCTTTTAAGGAGATGATGGGGGGGGGGGAGGAGATGGGATAAAAGCAACATTGCCATGTCCCACCAAGGAAAGCAATAAAAAAAAATAAAAAAAAAAATTGAGAAAAACTAACATACAAAAAATGCATGTGCATACAGAGGGGGAGAAAGAAAAAAAAAGAAACTAAAAAGGGGAAAACAAACAAAAAATAAATCATGCACACACTTACTTTAACACTTTCACCCACACATTCACACACTTTTAAGAGTCAAAACTCAAAATAGTCACATGAGGTCAACTGCCACATACAGAAGTGTCTGGCTATGTTTGGCCAAGGCGAGAAGCACCGGGGTGGGTTGGGGGATGAAGTCATGTCGCCACTGGGCTTTCTGGGAGGTTTCAGTTCTGACATGACACTGCTGACAAAGATGAGGGCGGCGAGGAATAAAAGAATGAACAAAAGCTAGATAGCGAGACAGGTTTGATGGATGAAGGGGAGGATGCCTGGGCAGAGCAGGACAGGGTGGGGCTGGGCATTTCGTGGGGTCGGACAGGGGTCGTGGAGGTTTAAGATGCAGTTGGATGGCACAGAGCGTGTTCAATATTTATTTATTTTTTTAAGTTTTGAAGTCCAGGTGTGTACAGAACACGTGTGCTCGAAGAGTAAGGGGCGGAGGGGGGAGAGAGAGGGGCACAGGAGAGGCGAGAGAGAGAGAAAGAAAGAGAGAAAGAAAGAGAGAGAGAGAGAGAGAGAGAGAGAGAGAGAAAGAAAGAGTGAGAGAGAGGGGGGTGCCAACACACTCCCTCCTTCCGTATTAACGCGTCCTCCTGCATCACACCTACGATGGAGAGAATTTTTTGGCTTGTGCTCGGACTCTCTTCTCATATTCCACTCTGTTCTGGCTGTAGGTAGAAACACACACAAAGTCACAAAATTAAGACTGATACAGTGAGTTCGAGAATGCCATGGCATTTGTGGAATGTGAATTAAACACCACTATATGTGTTGAACAGCTACATCATTTACTTTGAAGGCATTCCTTAACTAAATTTTTATACAGATCTTCACCAAATTTGTTTCTAGTATTACATTCCAAACATGATAAGCTTTAGGCATCTTCACAACCAAGGTCAAAACCTGTCTCTTAATAGGAGACAGGTTAAAGGAGAAATCCAGTATGAATCATGGCCCTGTTGTTCGAGGTCACTCATTAGGAAAAAGAACGAAAAAATGTTATTTAACCGACAATATTGCGAATCTGCAGCCACATTAACCTAATGGTGCACAGAATCTCACTTTCAGTTTATTTTCCTATGCCCATCCAGTTAACATCAGAGCTGGAATTTAGTTGCTGTACACAGAGCATACATTTACGCATCATGGCTGCCATCCGTATTTTTCGGTTTAGTGCGTCGGTCAACACGACTGAATACTGTCAAGAAAGACACACGTGACCCCCATCATATATATATATATATATATATATATAATATATATATATATATATATATATATATATATACACATACATACACACACACACACACACACACACACACACACACACACACACACACACACACACACACACACACACCCATATACATGTAAACTGGGCCTTAATAAAACCAAAAACATTTGGCTAACGCCAATCTTATAAGGCCAACATGTCTTACTAGCCATGGATCCCAATAAGTTGAAACAGAAACTAAGTCACTAGAGAAGAATGAATTAAACTTCGGCTTCAAACTAAATAAAATGTAAAGAAACCAACAATGCTATACTATAATGTTACAACTATAATTCCACTTTCCAGTATTTATGAATGACTGACCATCATATAATTAGCAAATTCGAGCACAGACCATGCAAATTATCCATATTTTCATTCCAATTACTAAGTGGCCAATAGTATGATAGACTGCTCAAGTTTGGTGTGTCTTTCTGTGTCGACACGATTCCATTTACCTTGACTATTGTTCAGAGTCTGGAGCATTTCAAATGACTTGGCTTGATCACCCTGACAATCATGGTCAATCAACAACAAGTCAAGGTCACCCTTTATGAAAATGTGGCGAAAAAAATGGCGCATCAAAACTGATTGCCCATTTAATGCTCAAGTAAAAAAAAAAAAAAAGAACCACACACATCTGATTGCTAGCCATTGAGCATAGACATCTTCCTGTCAATGTAAATGGCTCCAAGCCAGCCAAAAATGCAACACTGACAAGATTGTATGCAATTCATCAAAACTCTGGCTTACAGGACTAGTGCTGTGTAAGCTTTTAAGAGCAACCATAAGCAGAGTTTACTAAAGTGCAGAGGCATACTAATGCACAGCTGAGGGGAAACACCACCGACATTTTTAATGAGAAGACATCTCATAGTGTGTGGACAACAGGCCAACAGTTGGACATCTGATAGTGTCAGACTCAACAAATTTGAGCAGTGGGCACAGCTTTGCCTGCATCTACAGAGCTCTTCTAGTTTGTTGGCAGTCAATTAAAAACGCCAAATTAGCAACAGAGCCATCAGAGGTGGCATCGTGATCAGTTTTCTGGTTGACCCAGTGTACGCAACCCTGGTTGAAATACTAATACTATATATATTAAATCTAGTATTTTAATAGATTGGTTTGCAAAACAAGAGTCTTTATTCACCCCGTAATGACTCGAGGTGACTATAAAAGCTGGCCTTTAGGGGTCACCACAGGCTTTGGAGAAAAGTAATTTTGTCCCTTTTGAATATTTTTTTCCCCCTGATACACCCATGTACCAAATGTGCAGCAGTACATGGTCAGTACATGGTGACCTCTTCTTTAGAAGACCTTAAAGTGATAGTGCAGCGTCATTTAAATCATAGCCCTCTGTTAGACAAGCTTGCCGAGTGCGGTCGATAGCAAGGAGTGAATAATAAAAACAGACTGAATAGCAAACACGTAGCTTACACTAACTAAATGGCATCATAAGATTACTTTCGCTTTCGTTACTCACAGTACCATTCAGTTAGAGTTAGCTACCAGTTCGCTATTTGGTCAAATATTTATTTAAAAATGACACTAATAGTTTTTTCCCCCGTTTAACTTTGGTGACCCATCCAGCATTGCACCCAATAAGAGTAGGAAATGATCACCAGATGTACAGGTCTTAGCAGAGACCATACTTGACCAAATCGGTAATGTTTTTGCTAAATTTCGACTTTGTCTTTCACCAGAGCAATCGCAAATTAAACAAGAAAGGGCAGAGATACGCAACGTTTATAAAAGTTTATGAAAGTGACTTTTAGTAGATGGGAAAACATAATAGAGAAAACAGAAAACCTGTTTCAGGACAAGATCAACCATGATGCTTATTGTAATCTAGACACTATTACCTAAAGAAAGATGCAAGGCCTGAATTGGAGATATTTGGCTGACTGGATCACCTGATTGGAGACCTTTGGCTTGTAAAAGTTTGGTTTTAATTGTCATTTGTCATTCTTATTATGAAAAGGGCAGAAAATGAAAATTCTATGATACCGAAAAGCTAACACCAACGAATGGGGAAACGAAAACAAAGTTTCCTTGCCCTCAATAGTTAGCGTTGGCTGCTGTTTCTCTATTTGGTTTATGTTATACCAAATTCCATCGTGGAATTTCGTTGGCAACTTTGTTGGTTTGAGGAATGGACCTACGACACTACCATTTCCCAACAACATCGTTAGTATTGCGTAGTGTGAACAATGTTGACGACTATGTTAGTCTGATGGTGGTGGTAGTGTGCAAGTAGCCTGAAAAAGATGTGGGTTCGAATCCCAGCTACCACCGTTGTGCCCTTGAGCAAGGCACTTAACCCTAAGTTGCTCTAGGGGAGACTGGCCCTGAACAATTGATAGTTGACAAAGTTGCAAGTCGCTTTGGATAAAAGCGTCTGCTAAAATGCCTAAATGTAAATGTGATGCTTCGTTACACAAGGCAATGTTTCCCAAAAAGCAATTTGGACTAGCCAATTAAGCTGGATCTTTACATTCCACAGTTCAGACGATTAGCAGGGAGCTGAAGTTGAAGCATAGTTATGTTCACGTGATGTCTTCAACTTTTTGGGACTTAAAATATCAGATTGGGCACCCTTCGATGCATTACCCCCACCTACAGCATGAATGAATGATCCATCTTTAACTTCACCTCACAGGTGGGGTGGAAAGATGCAAGTTATGTTTAAAAAACAAATGCTCCCATTACCCCATGTAAGTTTCAAATTACAACTTTGATACAATTAAATAATTGTATTAAGATTTGTCATTGAAAAACAAGTCATCATTAGACTGACAAAAAGCCTCATGGGGGTAATTCAACTATACTGACACCTTGATGCACTGGACCACTCCCTCCACCCTGAAACTTAAGCGAAACATGTATTTGTCCATCAAGATAAGTAGGTTTCTATAAATTTTAAACAAGCACTTTGTGTAGATACTCACTAAATAATGCTGCCATTTCCAAATAGCCTATGCATTACATTTCCTAATACATATTAAGCTTGAATTGTCATTCAGAAATTGACTTGACAATATCCTCCTATATCCTCAATTTGTGAAATGTTTTAATACAAACTCATTACATTTGTTATTTGAAGTCTATACAAATATGAAACAGTCATGTCTGAATATTATCCATAACTGTTAAATGTGTTACATTAGTTTAACTAACAAGACAACATTGCTGTTCCGCCCACGACACTGACAAGCTTTCTGCAGTGAACATGTCTGAATACGCTTCCCAAACATCTGGAACTTTGCAGTTTGGACAACAGAATTCCATACAAATGCAGTTCAAACTTTGTATCGTGGTTGGAGATTTTTGGAAAACTTGGGCTGCTGGGTTATTCGAAATTCAATTGTGGTTCAATGCTAACATCCATCATTATTTGGGAAACACACATCTCTAACAGCACTCAGCAGCCTCATACAGGGCTCATGGGTTGATTAATTCCAGATAACCCCTATAACTCAACCAAAATGTCAGCCTTCCATCATAAATCCTACATTACTGATGCTCTTCTGCAATAAGCCTTTACAGCAAGTCTGGATTAGAGAACAGGCATGGTGATTTGTTTTTGGAGTTAGTATTCAAATATGTGAATAATGCAGTATATAATATACATGAGGTCTTTAATGTCACATCATGCAGACCAAGATATTTTTCACTCTTACAGGTCAAGATGACGTTTATCGAGACTAAACTAAATGAACTTTTCTTGAATCATTTATGAGGTCTTGCCAAAAGAATGAAGTGTGAAACCATGTGATCTAACAAGAGCATTTAACTTCAGGAATGTCAAAGGCATGTCTCACCAGTATATGGTGTAGGCTTCAGCCTGAGCTGGGTCTTGGATATTGGGCTCGTTTAGAAGCTCCTGAATTCCCAACAGGATCTGGTGAATTAAACACAACATGTAATCAGTTAGAACCAGACATATGTATCTGACACATGTATGACTGAGTCCTAACCCCACACCATGAACTCCTAAAGACTTAACTGACATGAACTGACAATTGAGGGCTAAATGGGGAGGGGCACTGGGGTTCAGATAAGTTCATTCTAAAGTTATCTTTTGTCTACCTGTTTGATGGTGATCGCTGGTCTCCAGTCCTTATCCTCCTCCAGGATGGACAGACATACAGTTCCAGAGGGATATACATTCGGATGAAACAGCGGTGGCTCAAACTTACCTGAGGACAAATCATATGGATCATCTCATTAAGCCAAGTTATTTCATTAGCGTTTTCAAGACACAACCGTGGTGCGAGCATATAGACTGTTCTAAGAGTTGGATTAGCTGTTCCCACAGGGCTTCCGTTTTCATATCCCATAAGTTATCTCAGTGGAACTCAGGATGCAGACCAGCGCGTCACAGCACACTGCACCTTTATGCCCCCCGCACTTTGTTGCTGCTATCACTTATATTTATGTAGAATAGTCTCTTGTTTACAAATCATAACCCCTAGCCTTGCTGCTATTATTTATATTTATATAGAACAGTCTTCTGTTTACAAATCACACCACTAGCCACAGTGCTCTGCTAAAAGCCATGCCCTGTCTAGTGTGTTTGTTTTAGGTCACCTGTATTTTTGACCTGCCAATTGTTTACAACTGTGTTGTAATGTATGTACATATGTGTACAAGAGTGTGCACGCGTGCATGTGTAGTTGTGTGTGGGAGTGCGTGTGGGAGTGAATCTGTGTAGTCCCGCAATAGTGTATGTAGGCACTATTACGTATCTGTCTTGTCCATACTGTGTTTTAACAGTTACGTGTATCACCAATTGTACCCGGTGAAACGTTGTCTCATCTCACTATGTACTGTGTATATGGTTGAAACGACAATAAAAACCTACTTGACTTGACTTGGAAGCCGTTTGGGAAGAAAATGAAACATTCAAGCACTGGTTTTGTTTTTACTGTTAAAACAGTCTATAATGTGTTTTGCCCCTGTGTTTTGATGCATATAGCTTCTTACACTTTGGTGGTGATGAGGGATAGTCATCCTTGAACAGCATCCTCAGCTTAAAAAGACCTCCCTCCCATGGAGTCTACAATGGGAACAGGTGTCCGTGAATCACAAAATAGTCAATGTCCCTGCCAAGTAAGTATTTTAACTCATTTATATTAAAAAAAAAAAAGTCCTGGGTGAATGTCTTCATCACCAAGATGCTTACCCCCTTCTTCCCTGGAATGGCGCATTCCCAATTCATCAAGTTCATCGTCCCATCTGGATTTTTCGTTGGCACAGCAACAAAGCCCTAGTGAAATCAACACCTTTTTTTAGACATATTGATGCAATGCACACACGATTAGCCATTGGTTTATGTACAGGAACACTATGTGATGCACAGTGGGGTGATTAACATTAATCAATACTAAAAATCAGTATAAAATTAGATGCTCATTTGCTAAAGTATCAATACCAACGGTGCCATCTTTGCCTCCTCCAGCTGACATACAATTTCACAAGGTACTGCTGCAGATGGACGGGGCCAAACACCCTTCCCCAACTACCAGCTAGAACGCTTGCGGGTGGCTGAATATGTCACCAGTCACTGGTGCCCCATCCGTGATGTCAAAAACGGCATCACAAGAGTATTTTTCTGGGTATCAGTATCAAATGTGAAATTCTAATATTGTTACAGCCATAATGCATAGTGTTTATGATGGCTGACCTCCGAAGGGGGGGGGGGGGGGGTAATACACCACTTCATAAACAGCCCAATTTTTTTTATCCATTATCCATTATCCCATTTCATATTGTATAGATTTCTAAAATCCCACACAAAACGGTGTCATTACATTTCTACATTAACCGCCAATTCCTTGTAACTCTGGTGGGCGTTTTTGAGACCGGTGATGCTTGTACCCTTCAGATGTACATAGATAAATAAATAAATATCACAATGCGTGAGGACGTGCCTATCAATCACACGATGGGCGTGAGTTATTCTAGCCTCAAGTTTTATATGAAATAGGGACAAATCTGTACTCACAAAAGGATGATCTTTCCGCCATGCTTTACGTTCCTGTGCAAGTCGACTCAGAGCAATGCCAGACATGGTAGCTGTGAGAGAGTAAACTCAAACAATCAACTTTGGTGATGAGAAGCAACTTACTGCATGCACAAAATTATGTACAGACCACTTAGCACGTCCATAGAGTCACTATATTATAGAACGCTTATATGGCCGTCTTACTTTAATACAACAAAAAAATAAAACTTTTCACCAACATTAGCTTAAGGCAGCTAGCTAGCATTATAAACCTCGCAAAGTGCGCCGGTAACTCTGCTAACAGCAACATAAAAACGCCATGGGTAGCTACCGTTGAGCTAACGTTATTCAACATTTAGAAACTATGGAAAGATGCGCATTGTGATACACAATTGTACATTTTACATAGGTAGAAATCATAACTTAACACCTAACTACGAATAATCATCACAAAGATTCCAAGTAGCAACATATGCATGCTAATGAATTTCAGTTTTCGGGACCAACATTAGCTTGCTAATGTAGCTAGCTAGCAATCATTATTCCGCTGCTTCGGCTCAAACTGTGCAAGATAACTAAACAGCCTTAACTTTTGTGTTTCAGGCTGGTCATTTGAGAGAGTACGACAGTGAGGGCATTTTGCTCTTCACGTGCATATCGTTCCGGCCACGGGTGTTGTTGTTTTTCCTTAACTGTGACTTTAAGTGCGGCCGTCTCGTAGGAGAGGCATCCATGACGGTGCCGCACAAAGACCACACTTCCCTTGTTACAAACGCGCGTTCACACAGCAACCGGACTAAACAACAAAAAATGTACCCAGGAACTCAAGTTGACTCTTACGGGTGCAAGAAGGCTTAAATATAATGCTCGCGTATTAAAATGTTGTTACCGTTTCGATGCCAGACTGTTCCGTGGCTACTATGGCGTTTGTGACGGAACCCGTGTTTGTCTCGGGACAAAATCCTATGAAGTTTCCCTCCCGAAGAGAACACCCGTTCTGAACCAGTCTATCTATGTAGGACCATTTAGCACCACCGTTCGGTTGCCTGAACAAAGGTTTAAACACCGCTTCCTGGGCTTTTCAGGTTGCTTCACTCTAAATCTATCTTCATATTTTATTCTTCGTGTTTAGTATTAATATCGAATTAGCGACTGTACATGTCTTGTGGGTGCAATGTCAGTATTTTTCAATCAGGCATAGCCCCGAGCAACTATACATTTAAAGGGCCCAAAAGCAGCAGCGCTCGACTGAAATAAGACATGCTCGGCTTTGATGTTTGTGCCGGCCGACTAAGTCAATATTTCTGTTGCCATTGTGTCATAAATCGGTATGCAACACAAATCTGAAGGATGGCCTCCTCGGGGAGGTTAATTATCGTTTCTGTCGCGAGATAAGGCAGGCCACATGCCTTGATGGCGTATAAGTTAGTTCGCTAGTGAACATAACACACATACCGAGGGATGCATTTGTGGTGTGCGACTCTTGACAGTTGGATGAATCTAAAGTCCGTCGAGGTTTATACATTTTCTTACGTAACCTTAACACACTGCTTGTGCAAAAAGTCGGAATAAGTTCAAGGAAGCGTTAAAGCTGTCAACGTTTGGAAACCAATAGCCGAACTTCTCGAATTTTGCACGTACACATGGGCTGTCCTAGTGTTGGAGAACATGATTCTTCACTTCTCTACCGCTCCGGTCTAAGCTGGGTTTCAAAAATGGTCTAGTTAGGTTTGATAACCGTCTGCGTTTTCTTCGCAACACCACCAGGTGTCAGTGTCGTTTGATCTCGTTTTCACGGATGGTTTCGTTGTATGTTTGGGCATTCTTTGCTCAATGGTTCCCCCTTTGAGTAGTGTACTGATCACGTTGGCTTTGAACGGAGTTCCACTTTATGGTCATCACTAGACCCTTACAAACAACAGCTGGAACCACTGACTAGAGAAGTAATGTTCTGTTTACTGTTTTACCAGTTTGCATTCACACTGCCATGAAAATTGACATGTGGATAATTGAGGAAAAAGGGAAAAAATCTGCGTTATTTTTTTCAGTGTGACCATGGTTTTTTAAGCTCCTGCCCTTCCTCTTTAAGTTTTAACATGAACAAATTGGGGTTTTATTTTTTGAATCAAATAATTTTTTATGGTTTTGGAAAATTGTAATTCTGCTGCCTTAGCAGTTTTCTGTTGTGCTACTTCAAATGTATGACACATTACATCTGATTACCAGTTGTGGTTCCTGAACCCAAGGAAAAGACCCTACCACAAGTTAGGCGCTAAAATAATTTTTGGAACTGCAGTCATAGGAACTACAATGCAAACTCTTTGTCATGCAAATGTGTGAAAGAAGTTCTATGAACTGAAAAAGTACCACCTGTGGGAAAGCACCTAAGATGAAAACAGGAACCTCATCAGCAGGTACCATCAAAGCAATTGACAGGCCTGTAGATTTGTGCTGAGTTCAGACCTAATGTTTTGACTAAATGGCTAACACTAGCCATGACTTGTTGAACAAGCCAATAAGACAATTTCATGGAGGTGAATAACGAGTTTGAGAAATGAAGAGGCATAGCACACATACTTTGATTTCACCTGTGGCATTGTATCATGCTTTCATGAAGCTATTGCATTTGCCTATTTACTTTGGTAGCCTATTGTAACAAACCTATTATCCAAAAAGAGTGAAGAGCAGAATTATTTTTAGTCATTCAAAGTAATTGCAGTGGCACCATCATGTATGCTAAAACACAATCTGTTAATGATACCTGTTTTGTTAGTGAAATAAGTGTATTGTATGCATCGTGGAATGAGGAAAAAAAGACAAGCATTTAACCAATGTGGAAAATTTTTATAGCATAACAGTCCAGTTTGTGTTCAGCTACAAGTTTGCCTGAATATATAAAACAGACATTCAGCTTAAATCCATTGGAGGGTAGTTTGGTAAGTTTCAACACATAGAAAAGTTATTTACAAACAGTCATTCCAGCGGGTTACGCTGTCCAAGGAAATGGAGCATGTTCTATGACTTTGAAGTTGTGAGTGAAATATTTTTGTGACGTGCAAAATGTGTGCAGTGCATTTATCGCATCCTGTAAGTGAGATACTCACAAGAGACTGAAAGTTTATATTAAAGTGAAAAATGTTGCTATACAGTTAATTATGTACTTTTTGCCAGAAACCAATAAGAACTGCAGTTATCACCACTTACTCTCTTCATAGACTGACGTAACACTCTCCTTCACCTTTACCACTACTGTAAGAAAGCACAGAATTGTGCTTGGGATGCAAATCCACGATTATACACAACTTATCACCCATCCTTGTTTACACCAACTTTTTCAGGCATTTTAGTTTGTTACCCATAAACCAACTTATTTTTTTTTTTCCTTTTTTTCTCCTTTCAATACAAGTCACTAGGAGATAATTATTGGCTGATCATGGTCCCTTTTGATTTTAGTATTTACATCTGTAAACAGAACAAAAAAAAGTTAAAAAAAAAAACTACAATATATGACGCATAATAAAGACCAACCATATGAATGGTTATGTGTTTTATAAATAAGTAGATTAATTGTAAGTTGAAGTTCATGTGATATCATTCATAGTAATCTGTGCAGCAAAGTGACCATAAAATATGTTAAATGTATGTACAAAATACTCTTTATAGGCCACATCAGTCTGCTGGGGGCACTTGAAATAGCCACAATGCTAAGATTGGGGGGTGCAAGAAGACCTAAGATTGTCTCAAATGTAACAACTAAGAACAATCAGCATCCTTTAAAACAGTCTGCCGTTGCCCCAATAGCTTGATCAACAAAAGTACTGCAGCAAATTCACACAGAATATGGGCAGCTAAAGCTGTTCCTGAACAGTGATCCGAGCTCTAATGAGCCTGTGTCAATGATGAGGCAGTAGGCATGACAAAATCTTTTCAGTTGTTTAGCTAACACTTACTCCTCATCCTCATGTGATCTAAATGCATTTGAGCAACCTTAGACAGTGCATCAAATAACCCAACTCGACTCCACTACAGCAGACCAAGCAAACTTAGCCAGCCAGCGTTCGTGCTCACTATTTTGATATTACCCTGCAACAGTTGAGTTATCCATGAGGGAGAACGTTATGATTCTAAGAAAAGCTGGAAAACCTGTGTATTCCCAGTTTGTGATTCCTGGAATGGTATTCATAAAGCATCTCAAGAGACAAAGCACTGATAATTAGCAGGTCTAAGATGCAGGGGGTATGGGACAAGGGTAAATTAAGTTCAAATGATCCAGATCAATGCGTTTCTTGTCGAGATGCTTGATGAACGCAGGCCCTGATCTAATCAGCAAGACATCCCACCCCACCTTCCACACTTACCCACCCGCCCACTAACTAAAAAAAACAAAAAAAAACCAGCAAAAAACAAATCCAGTTGAACAGGCACAAAGAGGAAACCACACCCTTCCACCCTTTTTCTGGTAGTTACAGATAAATGTTTACAGTCAACTGAGCAGGAGGGGGAAAAAAAAATATCACTGGACGGCAGCATGTTGGGTTTCACCCGCCTTGCCTTGCCTTGCCCTCCGTGTGGTGGTGACATGCTGTCAGCTTGCAGATATGTTTTGCGTATCCCTGGGATTTTTTGGAGGTGGAGGTGAGGGAAGGAGGGCACGTGTCCTGGGCATGTTCTGACTCGTGTTTGTGGCGTGGCGTTTCTAGTGCGCCGATATGTTTACTGGAAAAGCTGATATGTGTTTTTGCATGTTTTGTATTTGCGACAAGCTCCTGATTTTGCTCATATTCTGGAGCCTCGCTCCTGAAGAATCTGTGAAAAGAAAAACAAATAACGTCTCAAAGAGACAGGCTAACACATCGCACCACAGATAAGTATTTAAAAATGCTGTACAATCAAAGGCTGATTGAACTCTCAGCTACCCTTTAATTAAATAGAATATCATGTCTATGAAAGCTGTTATGTGTACAGCATAGATTCATACAGCCTTAGGTATATTACAACTGTTCCAGGTATGATGAGCACAACACAGAAACACACAGCCTACGGGCAGTGCACAGTATACTCACCTTCGCTTTCTCACTGGGTTGGCTGTTAGGGCCGTAGGGTTGATTGTGTAGCTCCTTTGAGACCACACACAAGAACTCCGCCTGGTCCTCAGTGCCATAGTTGTAGGAGGAGCCAATGCTGACCAGCTGCGTGTCACACACACACAAACATAGCCCAAGAAGAGCACACACACACGCACACACACAGAAAGGCAACCAGATTTTAAAATGAATGACAATGCAATCCATAAACCTTAAGCTGTTACGTGGTGCTTCTTTTTTTCTTGTTGCAAAGAGATCAGAAAAGAAAGTGACAAATGTGATTTTTAATTTTTTTTTTTCTTCAAAAAGGCATGCAATGCGACAAAACAACTGTAAATCAGTGACAGTTGGAAACTCCCTAAGTTATTTCCAGTACAATCAAACTCGTACACACAGACATACACATGTTCTTCTGTGGTGCAGTGACATGCTCAGGCATGCCTGGCCTTAGCAACAGTGAACCTGTTGCCAGGTGGTGACTCCGGCTGATAGCAGTAAACCAGAAACACACACACAAACACACACATACACACATATACGCTCACACAACTGGAGACCTACAAAACGCTACCACATGTTTATCACAACCAACATAACCTAAACTGAAACCACAGTGGAAAAAAATTACAACAAACAAAAACGAAAGAAAGAAAAATAAATGTCCGTCATTCGGAGGGGGCGGGGGCATGCAGTAATTGGCGGGAGGCAGAGAGGATTGTGGGACACACCTCTCCACTTTGGGTGGGGTGAACAGACTCCTCCCATTTCACCTCCCGAGACACAATCAGCAGAAACTCTGACTTCTGGGCCCGCCCATAACCTACACTGACAAGCTGGAACAACCAATCAGAGCACAAAGAAAGCAAGGCCTACGTCATCAAGAGCACGTGATTCCCTAGAGAGAGAGAGGGAGAGAAGGGGGGAGAGAGAGATGGAGGAAAGGCGGTAGTGAAAAGAAGACTTCGCAAAAAGTTACCTGTTCAAACTTCCAGCCGTCTGACATGGTGGAGACCATCTGAGTCAGCTCCTCCTCCTGACACTGCAGCACCCTGTAGACGTGCTTCACAGGCACCTGGGACCACAGCGACCGAGAGACGATATAAGTGGGGATAAAGTGAAAGAGAACAGTGACATACATGCAAAGTAAAGTTGTCATCACTGTTTCTCAAAGTCAAGGAAGGATGCTTGACGCCTGTTTGTTACATCATCAAACGCCGCAAAGCACTGTTCCAAAGTCAGGTCAGCTTCAAAAATTCCACCAGGTGTGGGGGTCCTAATATAGAATTTTTTTAAGGATGCATCAATGTATCATTGACATTCAAGAAATACCCACAATCCTATATGGAAGGGGCACTGCAGCAGAACATGTTTATCTCACATCCTAGAAGAGTTCTTAGCCTTACCAAAGTAAGCTTTCAATCAAGGAAGCACTCTTGTGCGTAGCGCACACAAGACTCCAAATAAGAAGTCCTTTCATCCAAACTGTGCTCTTTGAGTAACACATTCAACCCTCTTCACACTAATCTCATGAGGCTCCACATACAGGGTAAAAAAAATTGGCCTGGAAATGCGTTTGGTATGGCAGACATTTTTTGGTGCCCTCCGACATTGCATTTTTAAACAAAGTTCCCCGGCAGTGATGCTATGGTACAGGTTTTGTGCCCTCTCTCATAGTGTTTTTAAACAAAGCTTACAGAGACAGCACGTCAGAGGCTTTGTGTCATATGCCATTATATTTTTTAAATTAAGCTTCCCTGTGGTTATTGTGTGTGTTTGTATGGTGTGCACAGTTGGGTGTTAGCTGAACAATGATAACTACACAATAGGGTGATTAGGTGACATTGTTACATGTATATGCATCTGTGGTTGTGAGACTCTACAACTTAAAAATTTCAAGACTAACCAACTACTGAATTTAACTAACTGATCATCCATCCATTTTTGAGATTTTCACATTATGATGTTGTATCATGTGTTGTATCATGGTCATGCACCATACGGTGTTTGTTGAAAGTGTGAGTCTCTAAGTCAGAGGTAACCAAAGTTAAAACACAGATGTGTTTAGCCAAGTGAAGGAGTGTGTCGAAATGTTTTTCAAAGTTTCACACACTTTATAATAGTAGGAGATGGGCAGACATGTCTATAGAGTCCCCACCCCCCAATTCCAGCATTAAGCATAACCATGGACCTCCATACCACCGAACACCACAAAATGTTTGCATACCGTTGCAACCCAACACATGTAAAACTGCAATGCACAATTTTTCGTATAATCAGACAGGGCAGTGGTAATAAACTCAGGAAATAACCTCAGGCCGGAAGAGAACCCGTGTCCCCAGGTGTTTGGTGTAGACGCCTTAGTCAAATGTGCCAAGCTGCCCCCAACCACTATTTTAAAATGACCTCGGTCTGTGTGTTACGGCCCCCAGGCCTTTCTTGTTCATATTTTGGTCGAGTTAATTTGCTGTCTATTCAAACTGGGGCTCGTGTCATTAGAGACAAACAGTAAAGAGGGGAGGCTGGGCATTTACACGGCTAATCAGCTAAAGAGCGTCTCCTCTCTCAGGGGAGCCTCCCTCTCTCTCACTTCTCTCACTCACTCATACTCTCTCTCCCTCACCCACTCTCACTCTCTCGCCCACTCTCACTCTCCCTCTCACTCACTCAGCCCCAATCCTTTCTCCCCCCTTCCTCTCCCCCTCTCTCTATC
The DNA here is from genome assembly GCA_015244755.2 of Tenualosa ilisha. Lineage (NCBI taxonomy): Eukaryota > Metazoa > Chordata > Actinopteri > Clupeiformes > Clupeidae > Tenualosa > Tenualosa ilisha. Next base: position 17,329 of record PYXC01000504.1, read on the forward strand.
TATCTCTCAGCATGCCAATAGAGCTTTCAGACAGATCGATAAGAGACCATCTTTCTCCACACAGAGAAGAGCAAACTTCATTCAAATGAGCTTAGCAAACTACCACTGCTGAAATGAATCTGGATGCATGTCAAAGAAACATATGAATAAAATAAACCCAAAAACCACCAGAAGAGGTGATAAAATCACCACTATAGATGTATGTGTGAAGCTGTGTTAAAATCTCCACTATAGATGTATGTGTGTGTGTCACATGTCTCTTGTAAGCTTGTGAAAGATCTGCTGTGTGCACTATCACCTGTGTGGTTTTGGTGTCTCGTTCTCTGATCTTGTCTTTGATGAGTTTTATTAACGATGTGATGTTGTAAAACTCAGCTTCTTCCAGGACCCCTACAGAAGACACAAGCATATTAAGTGTATTTTGAAATGAAATGTATTCTACCTATTCAACATAGAAATTAATCATTTTTGAGTAACCGTGTGAATGTGTGTGTACAGACAGAATGTGTCCGTGCGTGTGTATGCGTCTGTGTCTGTGTCGGTGTGTGTGTGTGTGTGTAGGAATTCCTACCCTCCTCTGTGAGGTCTCTGTTCAGCACCAATTTTCCATGTCTCAGGTAGTTCAGCACGGGCCCAAAATACACAGGATCTCTGTCAATCAGGTAAGCCCCAGAGTCATCCTGGAGAAAGGTTGAGAAGAGGGTGCACCAGAGAGAGAGAGGGAGGGAGGGAGGGAGAGAGAGAGAAAGAGAGAGAGAGATGGAAGAGAGCATTAAAGCCATTAAACTTTAAGCAGTAGCACAGAAAGAAAAAGCAGAAGTGAGCTGGACTCACATGAGAAACCCAAGAGATTACTCTAAAAATACACACACACACTCACACTCATGCACATGGCATATGCACCATTACAGGCACCCCTCAGAGCCCCACCTCTGACTCTGACACATACACACACACACACACACACATACACATACACACACACACACACACTTTCTATAGAATTCTGTGGTACATACAGAGAGCTGCAAGGGTAAATGGCAGGAGGCATTCTCTAGCTTAAATGGGTTTAAATATTGATGCACAGAGCAGGTCTGTGAGTGTGTGTGTGTGTGTGTGTGTGTGTGTGTGTGTGTGAGCAAGAGAGAGTGTGTCTGTGTGTGCATAGCCCAACAGTAACACCCTTCTTAATGTGCAGTCAGGCTCTTCTCATGAATTATGGAGCCACATTCGAGCACATGCTTAAACACACACAAACACAGGAGGAGAGAGACTGACTGAGCAAGAGAGCAAACCCACTTTGAGTCACAGCAATCATTGTATGTAATCGTTTTAAAGGTTACATCAGTAAAATTGACCTTCAAACAGGCTTCATATTAAAGCCCAGGGAAAAAAAGGCAGTGGAAACATACTGTGGCCCTACACTGTATGCTGCGGTCCACACCATGGGAAGAAAATATGCCTCTGCCATTTCCCTGTCATGCTTCAAGTTTACCAACTAGTTCCATTCCAACCAGTGACGCTGATGAGACATGGTGGCGAGGTGGTGGCAGACCTAAAATCACCTAAAGTACTTCTCAGATCGAGTCACACTCTTGTTTTGAATGTTCTCACCCTCTAAATGAGTGTTTCTGTTGGGGAAGGTCCCATGGCAACAGAGTTCCACTTTCACTAGATTTTTTTTGTTTTTTTTGGTGGCATTTCACAATGAATGAACCAATATTTAAGAGCAATATCTCAGCGCTTCTCACATGGTAATATAAAATTATCCAATTAAATTAAATCTTTTTGAAGTGACTATAAACATAATCATCACTGAGCTTAAAAGTCATTGAAGATGGATTTTAATTGGACAATTTTATGGAGTTAACTTCAAGTAGGCATGAATTGTGACATTTTAAAACATTGCCTTTTTTATTTGCTAACCGCCATTTAAAAATGCAGAGGGGGTGTAACTCATTACTGCGTGACCTTCCCCTTTTTCTCATTCATTTCTCTGTTTTGCTCATGCCTGTATGGGAAAGACAGAGTGGTAACAGTGGTGACAGCTGGCATTAAAAAAAAAAAGTAGTTGACAAGAAAACAGACCAGTTACCACACATCGTACAGTTTGACTCTTAGGGAAAGACACATTGTCATTAAAGGTGCACTAGGCGAGACTAGACGAGGCTAATTTACTACTAATTTACGTCATAGTCACATTCAAGGTTAAATGAATCATTATGGGGAGAATGACAGGTCTCTCAGCTTTCCCTGTGACCTCCTGGCAAATTTGCGCTTGCACAAAATTGCGTTTTGCGTTTGCGAGATGCCAACATCACCATGCTCAAGGACAAAACCAAAAGTAACCTACAGATTAATGAGCCTAATGAAAGGAATAAATCCCTGGTCAGTCAATGTAACCTTAAAAAATCATCATCACTGGTTACTATCCTTTAGTTTGTATACAAACCCACATGTGTTGGTGAGAATTTAGGACAAAAAAAATGTCAAAACCCAGCAACTTTAGGGGGAACTGTAGTTGTAAAAAAAATCCCAGACTTGCATAGGATAGTACTTTTAAAGGTGATTTGTGGTTTTTGATTTTATACGATTCTGTTGGTGTTGTCTGAACTGCAGCCTTTGCATTAATTTGCATTGTGAATGCCCAGCATGAGTTGGTTTGCAGGTTAACTTCAACACAGAGCTTAGGCTTTTTTGACGTTATGTCAATGGAACCGAGGTCATCCTGGGCGACCTCACAGCAACTCTCGAATCTTGAGGCAAACGCCCTAGTCAGTTGACCGAAAAGCCAAAACTCCCAGTCAAGTGACTAGAAGGCTCTTGAGATGTCAGGAGGATTGCTAATGTTCTAGCCATGTAGCCAGGCTAAATGACATCCATTACATCAATACGGTTGATTCTTCACATTATATTGTCATTTCTGGGCTATTTTTAGATGTTTTAACTTAATGCACCTTGAAAAGTCATTACAATTTTTGAGATATAGCCATTCCTAAATATTAATAATTGCGTTTAAATTATTGCTTAATTAGCACTCTATATAAACTAGTGTGGTCAACTAGCAAACACATTTCAAACATTTAGCCTAGTTCAAGACAGAGTAACATTTTTTAAATTTAGATAACAGAATATTTTTTTTTATCTGAACATCACATTACAATACATCAAAGTTTAATGCATCATGGATGTGTTACACTCAAATCAAAATTATACGGTGGGCTATGGATGAATAAAAACGGCACTGTAAGGTCTTGTGATTCTAGACCCCCATTAAACTGCAGTGGAAGCTCATGAGCCAAGGAAACGAAGTAACCTATCCAATGACTAAGTCTATGACCTCCTAACCAAGCCATCTGTCAGGTCAACGCAAAATACCCCTTCCTCAAAGATAGAGAAATGGAAAGTGGGGCCCTATTAACTCATAGCCGAGAGATAAATTAAATGAGAAACATGGTAAGATAAAAATTAATGGGAAAATAATATTAACATAATAATAATCATATAGAAACACAAATTTCCATGATAAAAACTCTAAATATTATGCAATTCTACATCAAAAATTATATCAATAGCTATTGCACATTTCTATAGCTAAGAATTTATTTTTAAAACTTTTGTCTGACGTAGGCTTGTGAATAAACCGTAAACAACCATTAACATGGAATGACCCACTAATATTATTAAAACAGTACAGTAACAACTGTAATGCATACATTTACATTAGACAAATAAAAGGGGGATTACAGAAATCCAAGACAGAGAGGCAGCTCTTTACTATCTAATCCCAACTCTGCTCTCTTTGGGTTAAACCATGTGATTATTCTGGATTAGGAGATTATTTTGAGATTACTGTCTGAGATTAAATTATGAGAGTAGGTGAGAGACCAAGGGAGCAAGAGTATGCAGGATGACGACTAAAATGTTGGGGAATACCCATGCCTCTCCACCACCCTCGCCCCAAATTCAATCACCGCAACCCCTTATCACTCATTGTAATGCCCTTTTACTTCACATTGTTCTACCTCAGATGCAATTTTACTTTAAACCCTGGCAAGTGTAGGAAACTATGTACATGCAGCTCAGTGGTTCCCTTGTATGCATGGAACATGACGATTAGAGAGTAAAAGAGAGACAGATGGCTCCGCAGCATGATGATGACCTCATCATCAAGACCCCCATCCCCACGCAGACTATTCAACCAATGAAGAGAGAGCTCACAGCATGCCTGACCAGTTGTCAATGAGCAGAAGGAGAGGAAGGAAATGTCCCAACGCACAATTTTGGTAGCCTAATGGCATCACAGGTATGTTCATGAAAAAGTGCGTTGTAGTAAAACTGTGAAGATCAACTCACCGCACTGCTAGTAAAATGTGGAAGTTAATTAGGCCTTTGAGATGAGATGACCATATTAATTATGCATTCCTTTATGCGTGGCAATATCAACTTGAGTGCCACTTTAGCGCACACTCCACCGTCCTGTTCCAACATACCATGGGAGCATATGTGTGTATGTGTGTGTGTGTGCGCGCGCGCGCGCAAAGCTTGGGTTACTTCAGCACCCCAGACAACAACAGAGGGTCTGTGTGGTTCAGCGTGCAGTACGCACGCGCGTGGGTATGGTCCTTGTGTCAACCCCAAACTGAGTGAAAGCGGATTATCAAGACTCAAAGGTCGAACATCATGTATAGACAAAAAATATGAATAATATTCCCAATGTATCGGAAGAAGAAATCTCTGGACAACTGTAAGGTTGTTAAAATCAAATAGTGTACAGTGCGATTAACATTGTAATTGACGTAGACTACGTGCAAACGCAATGTCGTAGGCTACACACAAAGAAAAAGAAGACAGAACACCCTGTAAACTGGATCCCACATGTGCTCTCTGCTACATTTTCACATTACAACTGCAACCTTCATTTCCACCACGGATGAAAGGCTAAATCATTTAATGCGGTTTCCCCTGAGTTAAGGAAGCCAACTGCTCGTTGAACACTGACGTTGCATAGTCCAAACCACCTATTCCAGATTAAATTGATTGCTTAAAACTTTCACCGAGTTGACTGCAACAGCACGACGGTCAGTTGTAGAAAAGTAGGTTACGTTCATGGCGACAATTCAGGTTACACACGGTGTTTGTGTATTGTAGCCGACAGAAGCCTCTTATAGCAAAGTGATGTGCTCACTCTTCCCAAGGAATTCAAATTTTCCTTCTAACTTATTTATGGCACTCGGAAGCCATGGATCCGTGCGCTATTTGACTTCAAAGACAGCAAGGACTTTTGTTCAGTTTTGCCGATGTTCGAACGATCTGTTCCTCGGCTACTTTGTGAAACCGAAAGATATTAACGCTCGCCTACTTTGTCGATTTGACACTTAAGACTTTCCATACCTTATCTGAGTCCAGATCTGGATCCGCCTGGCAGAGTCGATATAGAAACGACTTCGGATCCCGACAGAGGGTCTGTCGTGTTGTTAGGAAATGCGTGCCACCGACATTCAGGCGGACCCATTTCGATGTTCCGTTGAAAGACGTTGAGGGTTTACCTCCCGGGGAAGACAGAACCGGACACCTTCTGCAGTCTTGTCCGCTGATATCGCAGCTATTCTCGGCCATTCCGCTTCCTAGCCTTCTCTTCGATGAGTGGGGCGCCGGCAGGAAACGGCCAATGCGAGCGTTCCGCTCGGCAGACAAGCAGCGATGTGAAAGGACGGGGAGTGTCTTTTGTATTTATTTTACATGAGAAAAAGCAGACACCATAGAGCCCACTCAAAACTTCACATTCGGTCTTTAGATGTGATGTATCTCTGTATACGAACGCACCCTGAAGGAAGCATCGGGTCTTATTCACTTTGGAGTCCTCGAACAACTTCCAACTGTCCGGTATCACTCGGTGTAGTCGCGGTCTGAGGGTAAACACAGCAAATTCCTCATGACAGCTCCCGTGCATACGGTCATTATCTTTCCCACAGGGGGTTGGGCTACTTGAAGATTCCTGAACTGACCGCCAGAGGGCTCCATTCTGAGGAAACCCCGCCCACACACGATCTCTGTTCTGTTGCATGGAAGCGTCATGAGGCTACAATTTAAATTCTATTTATGTAGTGAGCAGCATGAAAAGTTTAAAATCTGTTGTACAAAATAAGTGCAGTATTATTCTGAAAGATACATACACAACATACTTATAACATGTCACTGTTTGGCTGTTGCATGTAGGTTAGCCAAGTAACAGTGAAATAGCACAAAAATAAATAAATAAATACACACACACACAGTCCACAGTCGCGCAAAGTAGATGTGTATCTTATGTTAGAGATGATAATGAGGGCAAGCCCTCATCATATTCTTGAAGATAGACATGCTTTATAGGGGCAACCTTGCTGAAGCCTGCAATGACTGATGCACAGGTAAACCAAAATCAGTGGTTAAGAACACACCTCACGCTATTTACTTAGGCAGGGCCTTTGTGCTCTGCCTCCTGAATGTGGAACCAAACACTGAGAGTAAAATGTTAACCTTTACAAAAGGTGACAGAACACAGATGTCTAAAACTGCACGTTCAAAATAATTCATAACAAAAACCATAGAAAAACTCGACAGAAACCAAGTCATATACACCAGAGAAGTGTTCTGAATGACCACATACAGCTACCTATTTTTTCAAACTAACATTTGTGCATCAAGGCACGTAAATAACGACCTCTTTTTTTAACACTTTAAGCGATTTAGTAGTATTTGTTCCTTGAGATAAAATGCAAACACTATAGATACTGGAACTAGTCTAAACAACTTCTCTGTGATGTCACCTCCTGGGCATCTATTACATAAATATCAGAGCACTGTAGCTCAGAATGATACTATATTATTATTATATTGTGTTCAAAGGACTTCACTACATTGTTATTTTCATCCTGCATTCCTAGACTTCTAATCTGTTCAAATTAACACGCCAATATTTAAGCACATTCAACATTACCAAGCCATGTGAAGCAGGCTGCAGAGTTGAAAACATTCCCATCCCATTGGTTACTGGTAATATGAACAGGCTTTCATCCCAGAATCCATCACTGGCTGCAGTCTATTGGCTTGGTAATGTTGAATGTGCCTTTTGATACCAAAGAGAGGGAAACAAACACACACAGAGACATGGTCTGCCTCTGCTCCTCAACCTCTTACCTGTTCAAATGAACACCCCAACCTTTGATACCAGAGAGAGGGACACATACAAACACGCATGCTGATTTCCTAACCCTTGGTTTGTTTCTGCTTAGGGAAAATATGTCTGTGAAGATTCTCCTTCATCCAGGTCAGGGTAGTCACAGTGCTAAGTTGTATGCAACTGGACTTTTTTCTTTTGAAGCTTGAAGACGTTTTCCTTTTCATCCAAAAGGCTTCTTCAGTTCTGATCTGATGGTAGAGAACCAAGAGATATATCTCTGGACCACTGTGGGTAGACCACACCTCTCATCATGTGACAGTGGGTCAGGAACATGGAGATGTTACAGATACCTGGAGAGTGGGCAAGTCCCTCCCCCACACATCTTAATAGCCAGGGCTAGGCTAGTAAATTAAGCCAATTTGTGATAAACGGCATATTAAACTCTGGGACTCGGATCCAGCGCCAGTTACAATCGCACTTGCATGTGATTTTGTGCCCAACACAGACCTTCTGCAAAAACGGGTTCCTTTTATGGTCCTTTGTGCCCAACACGGACCTTCATGCACAAACTAGTTCCTTTTACGCCATACTTGAAAATGGCATGTAATAACTGGCGGAAGCTAATCTGCATGCTCTTGACCCCCTGGTCAGGATCCAGACAGTGTTAACTGCGGTATGTAGCAGACAGATGACAACAAATCAGATCACTGACCTCATTCAAAGGACTAACACCCAGTCATTAGTTTAGGTATGCTGATGACACTAGGTGTAAGATCAAAAGCCAGGAAGTGGAGGCCTTCACTAAACACATCAACTCAGTCAACAGCTACATCAAGTTCACCTGTGAGGACATAAAAGATAGAAGACTACCATTTATGTATGGTGAGGTACTGTTGAGAGTGATGGAGGCCTTGTCACAGAGACCTACAGGAAACCCACACATACCGACCAATACCTACTCTTTGACTCTCACCCATTGGAACACAAACTAGGCATCTTCAGGACCTTTAAACACCTGGCAGACAGCCTCCCATCAAAAACAGAAGGAAAAGAAAAGGAACATACACACATCAAACAGGCACGAAGAACTTGTGGCTTCCCCAACTGGGCATTCATCAAGACAGGCAAGAGATAAGAAAAAGTAACCAAAACACCAACCGACACCAAGACAAACAGCAGAAGACATTGCATGGTGGTCCCCTACATACCTGGATTATCTGAGAAACTAAGGAGAATGAGATAAGGAGATAAGCAAGCACATCCCACACAGCCCGTTTTTTGCATTGTGTATTATGTGAATGCTGCTGGACACCTTAATTTCCTTCGGGATCAATAAAGTAACTCTACTCTACTTCAAACCTTGTAACACCCTCAGTCAGAGACCGGTTCACCCCGAGGACAAAACTCCAAGATACAACCTCAATAATGTGGTTTGTGCAGTACAACACAGTAAGGAGTGCCCAGATCTGTATATTTGAGAAACTAAGCAGTCACTTCAAAGACGCATGGCCCAACACAGGAGGGCAATCTCATCAGGACAGAATTCAGCAGTACATCCACATCTAAGGGACACTCCTTTCAAGACACTGACGAGCACATTTTGGACAAGGAACATAGGTGGTTTGACAGAGGAGTGAAGAAGGCTATCCAGGTCCATCTAGAGCAACCAACTTTGAACAGAGGAGGGGGGCTGTTTCATCATCTGTCTCCTACATATTCTGCCTTGAGTTCCTATCCCAGGAAGTGTCTCTGCTCTTCCCCATCAGAGCAGTTCACACTCTCTGGATCCTATGATCATAATGACCTCACTCCAATTCACACATTAACTTATGTTAATGGCTGACACATGACCATTATCATATGCTAAGAGGTGGGGTCTACAGATCACAGCTCCACCCACAGTGGTCCAGAGAGAAAACCTCCTGGTTCTCTACCATCAGGTCAGAACTGAAGAAGTGTTTTGGATGAAAGATGAGATATCTTCACCAACATAAATAAATAAATAAATAAAAAATAGAAGTCCAGTTGCATACAGTGCTAAAGACCATACAGATTCTCTGAATTAGTGCTAGGGAACAGATTCTCTAAATGCTTCAGAAAGGTGCTTCAATGCTTTCTTTCAAACCTCCTTTAGTATAGTGCACACTGGTGGTTCCTATGAGGTGAAAAGAGGCAGGAAAAGTCCCACAATTCCTTGCACGTGGACCAGATCAATAACTCTTGTTTTCCTGTTAGTGTAAGTGAATTCAGATTCTCTTAAAATCGCTGTCGTCTTTTCCTCCTAGTCCTAACAAATTCATCTTTTTATTTTTCCATGACCCCATTATATTTTCCAACAACGTCAAGGTAAAGTGGAGAGTAAAGGAAGACAGGCAAGAGGATTCATAAGGCGTCACAGAGGTATTCCAAGAGCTCTAACCTGTTCAAATAAAAAAAACCCCACAATCTTTGATACCAAAGAGAGTGAAACAAACCCACACAGAGGCATGGTCTGTCGGCCTAAACCCCTACATGCTTTATTTCAGCTCTAGGTGGCGCTGCAGAACAGCAGACTTCACCGTGGCAACGAGACAGGCTTCAAATGATCAGAAATATGATTAAATCACTGAGCAAATAGAAAAATGTATATGATATAGTAAGAAAAAAAAGCTGTAAAATATCATAGTTTACAATAATTCTTCACATTCAAAGGCTTTACATCTCAAAACATACACACAGCATGGCCCCCGAATATGACTTCAATCCAAATATGATTTTTCATATATTAGAATTTAAATAACACAGAATGACTAGAGGCTAGAATAGTAGCCATCCAATAACCTTATACAAGAATAAAAATACAAAACCTGGATCCTAGCATCGTTGCATTTCTCGCGTCAGATTTCAATATTACATCATCTGTACATCACAGTTCTCCCTACTCCCCTAGCCAAGAGAGGAGAGGGAGAGATACACAAACGCAACCATCTGCCGCCGTTCCTTTAAAACGCCCCAGGGAGACAGGACAACACACTCAGTCAAGCGCATACCACCAACCTTTCACACGCACACACACACGCACACACACGATGCTCACTGGCATACCAATCAACTCACACACTCACAACCATTATCCCCCCTCCCATCGTAGAGCCTTAGACTAGAGGGGGAAAAAAAAAAGAACAAAACAAAACAATGAAATCAGTCGTGCCATTGGCTCAGGGCTGATGTGTAACCCTTGTGGACACACCCCTTTAGAACTACATTTCCCAGAGTTCTGCAGTGATTGTTATGGGGGGTGGGAGGTGATTGGATGATTGGGACGCATGGGTGTTACAGTTGGATTTCGCTCCTGGGGTGGGTTTTGTTCAGGATGAGGCTGTTTGAAGGAGGGGACAAAATGACGACCAGAAAACATTCTAAACACTCATCCAATCATATCAGTAAGACCATCTATGGTGGCCAATGAAGGGAAAGGACCCGCCTTAAATTCTAATGGTGACCAATCAGATCAGAGCTGAGGGTGGGTGGGTAGGTGGGGGGGTGGGGGCTTTTCTGTTCCTGAAGAAGGAAAAGTTAATGACAGAAGTTACACACAGGTATGGGACAGTGAGAACTAGAGAGGGCAGCGGAACAATCCAGAGAATGTGATTACATAAGGATGCCAGCTCATATTTAATAATTACATCTACTACATACATACACACACACGTGTGTGTGAGTGTGTGTATGTATGTATGTATATGTCATCTCATTCTTCTGGCTGGGTCGGTAAGTGTGAAACTCAAGGGGAAAAAAAATGGCAAAACATCAAGACTACCGACTCAATGCCATACTACCCTAACTTCCAAATGCCACACTACCTTAAATCTGACCTGTGCACTAATTACTCCGCATACAGAAAAGCAATAATAGGATAAAAAAAAAAAGGGAGGGGGGGGGGGGGGGGGGCGGGAGGGGGTTCGAAGAAAAGAGGGGAAGGAAAGAAAAAAAAAAAAGGTTTTCCAGAATATTCTGATGCGCTGCGAGAGAGAGAAGAGGGACTCAGGGGATGGTAGAGGATAGAAGGTAAAGAGCAACAATGAAAAATGAGAGGAGATGGAATCTACTCTAGAAACTGCACTTAGTTGAAAGGTGCAGCTTAGGGACCGTCTCTGTTCTGTAATTGGCCGAGAGGGATGCGGGGAGGTGTTGCCGAGGAGGATCTGTACTCCTATAGGCCAGGGTTCTGGTGCTTATGGTAGATCTTCCTCCAGACTTCCTGGATCTTCTTACACCATCTGTCAGCGTTTCCGCTGGGGTCCATCAGATAGTATGTCCGGTTAGGCTGTGAAAATATCACAACAAGCATTCAAGCATCACAATGGAAGAATTGACATTAAAGCCCCTTTCTGGCCAACAGAGGAAGTGTTTCATATTCAACACCATTAAGCGCCAAAATGGTGCCCATTAAGTGCCAAGGGCGAACCCGACTGCCTGGGGTCATGCAGGAAAAATACAATCAGTAGTAACCATGATAGACTACAAGTGGTTTTAGCTAAGCATCGTTATAGTTCCAAAATATTGTCCCATAACATTTTGCCACATATGGTATTCATGTGCAGCAACAGGTAGTGAGTGGAGATAGATTGTTTAATAACATAACGTTTTTTGTCCTAAATTCACATAGTGTTGATGTGACTGTCAAGAACTAGGTCTACTTGACAGAAGAGAAGGGAAAAAAAAAAAAGTACTACTTGCAAACGAGTAACGTTGGGCAGAGGCCAATCGCTAGATGTGCCAAGATGGCTAATGCTAACAACTTACTTAGCTAGCTAACCTCTCGAGTTTACTAAAATAGTGTTTCTGGCAATCAATGGATACGTCTCATTCTAGAGGCAACGTGCTTCATCAATGCTATATATGAGCAGTACTGAGGCACAACAGCTCTCAGATGTACTTGATTGCTAACATTAGCCTTCAACACTTTTTTTGTTTTCACGGTTTTTGCTGGTTGCTCAGTACATCACTCAGCACCGCAGTCAGAGTTCAACATAGTCGAGCAGCAGAGTGATGCACTTGCACTTTGAATGGTGCAGCTGCAAAATATTGCAAGCCATTGAAAGTAACGGGGTTATGACACAGCAGTCTCATATGTGAAAGCTGCTTAGGGCTGTATTCCTTTTGGATCCATCAGTGGAATCAATAAGTACATCTACTATCTATTTACCGTATGAACAAAGAACGTTTTGAAGTTCTTGGCTTCTGGCCGAAGCTCTGGAGACCAAGGAATCTCGCCCTTTAGAACCTTGTTGACCGGATCCACATAGTACAGGTGAGGACCCTCAGTCAGGAGTAGTTGCCTTCGCCGTGCAAATAGACCCTAGAGATGACATGGAAAAACACACGTTAGATGATAACAGGTGTTAAGATGCTAAAACTTCCACCAAGGCTGACACTCATCACACTCATCTTCAAAGATGATTAGAATTTTGAGACACATTCAGTAAAAATGACCAGTGAAAACAATCTGTGTGTGTGTGTGTGTGGGGAGGGTTAAGGGATGGGTGGAAAAATATTCCCAGTCTCAGGGTGGGCAGTCAAATCACTAGCTTTGCAATGTTACAGAGAGGTCAGGAACGAGTTGATGGTGGCAGTACAGCGAGTGAGAATGTCTTCCCTTACCTTTCGTTTGTCTACAGGGCCCATCTTCAAAATAAGATTGTTCTCTACAAACTGGTGCCTAAAACACACGGATAAAAGGGGAAATCACATTAAAAGTGGCAAAGAGTCACAGGAAGGTTTGGGGAAAAGAAATACATAGAAATAAAAAAGTGAGATTATCTATATACCATGGGTTAACGGCACACTGTTTGTCAAGCAATAGGCGCTTTTCCTCATCGGAAAACTGTAGGTCCAGCTCCATGCTGTTGCTATCCAGGTCGTGAATGAACTGATCCACAGATAAGGTGGTGTTGTAGATGGGAGCGGGAGCGAGAGAGGGGGAGGGGCCAGGAACTGGTGAGGGGGCGGAGCCATCCTGCGCCGGAGTCACCTGCATATTACTGAACTGGCTGAGGAGGTCATCGTACTGCGGAGGATGAAGGGAGACAAAAGGGAAAGGCGAAAAATAGGCCATTTAATTAAGAACATAATTAGTGTATAACAGTAGTCTCCTATGTTTCGAGATGAGCTTATTAATACACTTGAACTGTTATTAATAGATCTGGGCTGGTGCTTGGATGATGGTCCCACATGAAACAGGTGTTATTTTTGACAAATTGATGATCCAATTAAAGAAGTCCTATAAGGAAAGAGACACACTGTACGAACAGGGTTCCCACAGGTCAGGGAATTTCTGGAAAATCATGGAATTTCAACACAGCCTGTTCCAGACATGGAGTTTTGATGATGGCATCTAGTTGTCCCTCAAAATGTGATCTATTTATTTCCATGCTTTCTTCTTGGTCTTTATCGAGTATTAAGTTCTCTCATGCTTTGAATGGAGAATTTTGAATGGTATTTGAATTCAGGCAGTATATAGTTCCCCCACAGAGAATCAAAACAAAACCTATTACACTTTAAGACTCAAGTGGATCTACATGCCCACTAAAAGTCAAACTTAAAAATTTCCTGGCTAAAAGTTTCCACGACCTTCACTATAGGTAGGCAATAAGTCCTGATAGGACGTTCTACATGTATAGCGTGAATATAGCACAGCTGAGGGGTGCTGTTAGGCACAAAACGAACAAAGAAAATTGTTAAGTTTGGTCAACCACTCCTGATACACTAAAACACCAGGCCAAGTGAAACAGTGGGTATATAGATCCACTTAAGTTTTAACGTGACAACTAGATGCTATTCCCTAACTTTGTCCACAAAAATATCAAATTCCCTGATTTTCCATGTATGGAACAGGCTGTATTGAAATTCCCTTGTTTCACCTGGCCTGGTGTTTCAGTGTGCCAGGAACAGTTGGCCAAAAAAATTAACAATTCTCTTCACTCACTTCATACCTAACAACACCCCTCAGCTGTGCTATATTCACGCGCTATATATATATATATATATATATATATATATATATATATATAGAACGGCCTCTCGGGGCTTATTGCTTGCTTATAGTGAAGGTCGTGGAAACTGCATTATAGTCAGGTAAAAAGTCAGGGAATTTTTAAGTTTGACTTTTAGTGGCCTGTGTCTAACACCCCGCAGCTGTGCTACATTCATGGTATTGAACGGCCTCTAGGAGCTTATTGCTTCGAGATGGTCATAGAAATTTTGCGTGTTTGTCAGGAAAAATTCATGGAAAAGTCAAAGAATTTTAAGTTTCACTTTCAACCATTTTAATACACAGCGGTTTCAGTGTATGAAAACAGTTGTTTTGGTGTGAAAGGCTTGTCAAACAGTACTGAAGTCATGCCATCTCCACGCTTTGGGGAAAGCCAGAGTGGTAAGTGGGAACAACATGCTTGTTTGCTAGTCCTTCACATTACCATCATCATCAAAAACAAATAAAACAAAAAACTTGAAATTCCTCCACAATGTTTTTGCATAGACCCTACAAGGCTATATCAAGACACGGGGTGGGAAAAAATAAATCCAATACCAAAACCAGAAAAGCACTCGTGGAGAGCGCAGACCTCCGCCAAGGCAATATAGGTTCAGTGACGCAATACAAATTCCAAATGGTGATCTATCTAATCATCTTAATTAATCTCCAATCATCTGTTCCTTGCCCTAATACCCACATTGTCTGAAAATGTCATCCAAATCCATGCAGTGCTTTTGGGATATTTTGCACAAAGATGGACAAACAGACAGACTGACAAACACCGGCAAACACATAACCTCCTTGGTGAAGGTAATAATAATAACTTAGTGGTAACCAAAACCACTTTGATTCTATTAACGATAACATTTGAGAACAAGTAATTCAGGTCTCAATAAACATGCCATCAGAACACCGTTTTCCAGGTTTCTTTCAGGAACTTTCTCTAAATTGTTTCAATAGAATGCTCACTTATTTGTGCCCATAATTTTTTTTTTTGGCGTGAAATAAAGGCAGTCAGTTATGTCTTATTATTCATGTCACGACAAAAATACATGAGTAGATTTCAATAGGCTTTCATTTGCCTCTGTAACACAGGATGGTTGATGTTAGCCTACTTCACTTTTTCCACACATGCTGATTAAGTCAAGTGATTAAGCCAAATGTGTTATAATGTACACCCATCAACCACCAGTAACACACCATCAACACAAATCCACCCAGACATCTGTGAAATAACTTGTTGACTGCAGTGCTATTTGTAATTAGATAGCAAAGGCCCTTAGCTATCAAAGGTAGCTTCAGTAGCAATCGTTAAGCCAAAACACAATCGTTAAGGACAAAGGAAGCTATTACATTGGCAAAGAGCTGTCACTCTGCTTCTGTTTAAATGGTTTTACAAGTCTTTATTCATACAATTCACTCCCCATTCTAGTAGATTCCAGTGTCTCTTGAGTTTTTTTTTTAGATGTGAAGAAAGGCGATTAGTATTAAGGGTGCATATACACATTCATCAAAGTCAAGTGAATCTTGTGTGTGACGCATAACATTAACTGGGGTGTCTGTGTCTAGGCGTACTCACATTGCCGTAGCAGTCCTCGTCATCTTCGGACATAGCGGGCAGGTAAGCGTTGAGTTTGGGTGGGGTCTGGAGATGTAGGTCTCCCCAAGAGACTGACTCAAAGAAGGGGTGAGACTTCAGAGGTTCGTACCCGCCCATCTCCTCACAACCAATCCTCTTTGCAGGATCCAAGAACTGTAAGCGAAAAAGGGGATTGCAGTTTGGAAAAAAGCTACATATATGGTAAATGGACTGTATAACAAAGCTTTTTTGTACTTCTCCTAGTGTCTAAAGCACTATACAATGTTGTGCCTCACATTCACCCACTCTAACTCTCTCTCTCACACACACACACACACACACACACACACACACACACACACACAAATGGCAGATGCTGCTACGCAAGGTGCCAACCTCCACATCAGAGGCAAGTTTTGGGGCTCAGTGTCTTGCTCAAGGGCACTTCCACAGTGTGAAACAAACAACCCTTTCTTTCATTTTTTTCCACCAACAGTGGACATGCATACGGGTGAAGCCTGTAACATAATACTAGTGTTGATATACTCACCAGGAGCCGTTCTACCAAATCCTTGGCTTTGGGGAAGAATTTCTCAGGGAATTCATACTCCAACTTTATAATCTTCTGGAATATTAGATACTCATTTCTGTAGAGAGATCAGAACAGAAGAGGTCCCGTATGAACAGTTTCAGTGGTAGAATCCTTCCCCCTACCCCTTGTAGCAGTAGGTGACAAACTCGAGAGAACTTACCCAGCTCTGAATGGTGGTAGACCAGCAACCAGCTGGTAGATGATGCAGCCCAATGCCCATAGATCAGAACTGTTGAGGAGAAAATGATAAATAATAAATAAATTGGGTAAATAAATAGATGGATGAATGCATCACAACCAAGACGTCAACCATGTTACCCAGGAAAACAAAAACAAGATGTGATTAAAAAAACAAAAGTGACACCTTAGTGAAATGTTAACTCAGGTTACGCTGCATAAAACAACAAGGGCCACTGTACCGACACCCAGATCATAGCCACTAGGGGCTATTAAAGGCGTATCAGGCAAGCCTGCGATTTTTTTTACCATTGGTACTCTCCCTACAGTCACCGTTTGTTTTTTTTATTAACAACAACAACAACAACAACAACTGTAAATTCTCACCAATACATGTGGATTTGTTTGCAAGCCAAAGAATAGTAACCTGCGATGAACACTTTTGAAGAGTTATGTTTATTGACAAGGTAATAAACGCGATTTCGTAATGTTTGATTTGCTGACATTGTCATTGTGTGGAACAGTGTTCCGCTCTAACCTGGCACCACCTTGTCCGGATAATCATTGGATCACATTACCATCTCGTTCTACACATGGTCGCTGTGTTAAACACAATGCAAGTGGATGCAAAGCTGTATTGAAGACTCAAACCAAAACATATTCTACAGGGACTAAACAGAGCAGCTTCGACAGAAAATATTTAGAGTCGCAATTCGTGAAATGCTTCAGTCAGGAGGCTTCCTGAGAGGTTTCCTCTCATAACATCCATTAACCAAAATTTCATTGCTGATTTTTGTTTAGGACAATTTCACACAAAACGGTCATGTCCATAACCCCAACACAATGCCATGGTATGGTATGATGTGAATGATGATTACATAAAATTTGAGCATTCGCTCTTCTTAGTTGCAGAACAAATTCTATAAAACTTTTCACATAATCATTCGCATCATACAAATCCCATGGCATTTTGTTGCCGTTATGGAATTGCCCTTTTAAATAAACTCACAGCCTGGAGTAGTTTGTCATCATACATTACACTAAAATGAACTAGTAGCCAGTAGAACTTCCCTTCTTGCAAATGTTAATGAATATAAACAGGATTTTTATATAGTCGTATAGTTGAATAAGGTAGATCAAGAACACTGAATGCTGAATGGTTGTTGGGGAAACTTTGGAACACTTTGGTTATAGATAAATGCGGGTGTGGTGAAGCAGTGGTAATGTTGCTGACTAACAAATTGACTGGAGTTCAATTCCCAAATTCCACATTGTGAGTCTTTGTTGCTTTGGATAAAAGCGTCTACTAAATACAAAAGTGTAACTTTAAATAACAGGCTGTCATCTTTGCACCCAGATATTTTTCCCCCAGAGGACAAAGGTAGGGTATGTGATGTTGGATGACCATCTACTGCTTTCTAGAAGATTTTGCAGAAAGAGATTTACTTTACATTTGAACCACCTTACAAAACACATCAGAGAGATAGTTTTGCTCTCTCTTCTGTAATCCCTGACAAACTCCAAAAATGTTACTGATTGTGGCACAGACTTCCCCTGCTTTGTTTCCAGTTCCAGTTAATTTTTTTTTTTTTTTTTAACAGTGTACTCAGAGGATGGAAAGTTGGGGGATCATGAGGAGAAATTCACCATACATTGCACATTAAAAATTGCTTAACATCAGTTACCCCACCTTCACTCCAAAAATGAAAATATACCTTTTAATTGCTTGTGTGTGTGCAAATCTCACCTTTTACAGGCAGATTTCTCAGTCAGAAGCTCGGGGGAAACATACTGAGCTGTTCCAACAAAAGAGTTTGCCCTTGCTGCAGAACAAAAACATAGAGTCAGAATGGCACGCAACTAAAATCAAGAGTTCATTTCTCATCAGACACAGACGCATCAACACTATAGACCCAGGAACTGATAGACCACAACAGAGGTGAAAGCGAGTGTGTGTGTGTGTTTGTACACTCACCCTGCTTGCAGTCTGAAGAGAGCTGCTTCGCTGTGCCAAAGTCTGTGATCTGAATATGCATCTCCTCACTGAGCAGAATATTCTCGGGCTTGAGGTCTCTGCAATGCAAAGACGTCTTTAACACCTAACAGCATTATTCACACAACAAAGTCACGTTAATCTGCAGAGTGAAGACCCCTGTCTCACAAACCTGTGTATTATTCCTTTCTTATGCAGGTACTCCAGCGCAGACACAATCTCAGCTGAGTAAAATCTTGTGCACGTCTCATCAAATGAGCCGATTTTACGGATGTATTTCAGTAACTCCCCGTTTTTAGCATAGCTCAGGCCAAAGTCTGGATAATTGTTAAGGAAATTTAGACAACAGAGGTGAAACAGCACAGCACAGTTTCGGACACATTTGACATCTTAGCCACTCTACTAGAAAACGCAGTGCTATGTAAACACTCAATTCATTAAAACATCAAAATTAAATGAAGGGATGCACTGTGTGAATATATATTTTCCTACTCTGAAATGCTATATTGTGAAATGACACTAAGACAATCAAAGGCAGAGGAAAATTATTCTATATTAAACTAGAATAAGAAACAAACAAAAGAACTGGAACTTGGACATCGCTTATAGCTTACAATTAGCATCAGTAAATAGGTGGGGGGACAACCAGGACCTTCAGCAGGTGTGTGGGCCTTTTAATGTGTGTGTGTGTGTGTGTGTGAAGGATACAGAGCTTCTCCTCATCCTGAAAGGTGAAATACAGTTTGACGAAGAAGGGATGATCGAGACTTGACATTACGTCTCTCTCCCTCTTCACATACTGGGCCTTGTTCTCTTTCATGATGTGGCGCTTCTCCAGAATTTTAACTGCAACAGAGCATCAGAGGTTTGCAATGGCATACTAACACAGACTTCATAAACACTGACCAGAGCTGAGTAGAAATGGCAATGCATATTTCAAAATAGTTATAGGAATCATTGCAAGGTAGATTCTTACTGGCATAGTCCTTCCCTGTTGCATGTTCCTTTGCAAGGACAACCTGACAAGAAAAGGGACAGAGTGGAAATTTTATGATGTGCTTAATTCATGCACATTCGTTAAAATGCATGCCATGTGTGTCAATACATAAGCAACAACAGAAAAAACAACATATATTTCATAAGGCATAACATTTTAGCCTTTCTTGTACATGACTATGTCAGTGTACAAACGCGAGTAAAGTTACAGTGAAGGGAACTACATGGTGTATGCAAGATAAGAATGTTGTGGTTTCACAGCCTGCAGTGTGTGTGTGCATGCCTGTAGGCATTTGAGAGCAAGTGTGCACATACAGTAGAGAAGGAGCCCTCTCCCAAGATTTTGCCAAATTTAAAATCCTCGGCCTTCTTCTTGCGAGGTTGGGTGGGCTGGGGAGGCGCGACTGGACCCTCCATGCTGTTGCCTGGGAGACGTGGCTTGTCCTGCTGACCTCTTACCATGGATGGACAGGGGCAGTGAACAACAGAGGAGTGGAGGGGTGCAACATCATACTGAAAAGAGGAAGGGAGAGAGGAAGACAGAAGCATGAGACAGAAATTAACCAGCCATGTAGTTTACAAGCATGTCTGGTTACATAACAGCCTAACAGGACACAGACTAAGTTCCACACTGCCACACGCAAACAGGTGCATCACCATTTTGAATGGACATGCAAAACCTTATCTGCTCATTAGTACATTAGCATCCTATGCCACGATGCCAGCTACAGGTTTCCACCGATAAGAACTTTAGCCCAACAGGGAGCATGAGGAGCATTTGACGGTAACGATAAACAAGATGCACATAAATACCGGCGGGAGCCATGCCAATGCCTTTCAAGGAGATCTGGCTAGTTAAGCTGACTTTACAGCCTACCTACAACCAGCTTCTTGTTAACAAGAGACACGTCACGTTAGCTATGTGATTCGTACAGCTTAGCTTGAGTTGGCTACCTGATCTCATCCATGTTGCCGTTGGCAGCCCTCCATTGCGAATTACAATGTCGTAGGTGGCTAGCTAGCAAAGTGACGAGTTTAACATCACCCAGTCCACGACACAACATTGTTATTGGTAAAAACAACTAGGCTATCTGGCCTGATTAGCCAGTTGGTAGGTCATATCAAAGTCCTCGTTAACTTTTGTAAAGATGAATCAATCATGAAACATCACACTTAGAATCTTCATGATTCCGGTACAAAACTTCCTTATTAAAAGGAATGCCTAATAGGCCAGTGGTGAGCTAACCTTAGCTCACAGGTCGGATTGTTGCCGTTATAAGATCTGCGCTACTGCTACTACGCTTGCTAGCTACCCAAGATGGCTAGGTTATCGCTAATATAACAGATGACGACCGCTAGCTAACAATTTCATGAAAATAGCTATTCACTTTACGTACACACCAGCTAAGTTTTTAAACTTAACATTACAATCACATCAACAACCTACCAATCTAACTCGAGTAAACTGCTGAAATGTTGACCACACTGGAGATTTAATTTCCAAGCAGCGGTAATGAATGCAGAGAGTTTTTTTACTCAAATGGGGCTAACGTTAGCTGCACTAGCTAGCAAGCGCCGTATGATATCATTCGCTCACTCATCTGACATGAACACTAGCTTGGCGATTAAATTAGCTATATAGCTAGTTAGAATAGCAATCTTAAATATATGAAGTTCCCATATGTGTCAGCGTATAACGTCGTATATATTATAAATGCCTCCTGATACTAAGATATGACAAACTAAACCAAATCGTGTTTCGAAACCCATCAACTGCTGATTAACTTGAATAGCTTGACTGTTTATAAACTTCACATAGCTCCTTCGTGTATGCTAAAGTTGACTCGAAGTTCGCACAAGTGCATTGGATCACGCTAGTCACTAGCTTGCTAACGTTAGCGCAAATACTGTTTGCTTACAGGATAAAAGAGGTAGCTCAGGCCACACACGACCTACTGTAAACACAACACTGCCAAACCCCGTGCTTAAGGTTACAAGATCAGTAAAGGATGTAATATGGCCTACTAATTAGACAAATGACCAGAACATTTCAAGAACATATGGAAAACTTTCCATATGCAAGAGCAAAGTGAGATCTTATAACATTAGCAACTAGCACAACAATTTCGCCGAAGGTCCTAGGTTTTGGCTTCCTAGGTAAGGTTAGCTAACTAGCTCATGCTAACATCGGGTCTTGAATAAGGGCCTACAGAAAATGTTATTTTACAGCTACCATACTATTTATCATGGGCAATGGCTTCGAATCAGCATTTATCTAAAAGTCACAATACTTACAATTTGACTTGTGGCTCTTGCCATGGAAGTTTTCCTCGAGTATTTATTTGGATTAAATAATTACAGAGCTTGTAGTCATGGCTGCCTCTGCGCCTTCATTTTCCAGCTGTGACGTCATTCCACAACAATGTTACCGCAGTCGAGAGGCTCGAGCACCACCTGCTTGTGCGTGCCCCCTTGTGATGCAGTCCGAAGCGACATTAGGTTGACTTTGGTTAGGTTAAGTTTTGGTCATGCAAGACTCATTTCAGCAGCATAGACAAACCTAAAAGCTAATTATATTACATTTGTATCAAATATTACGTATCTAAACAATTACATACGACATTTATTACATCAATAAACATCATCGGTTTATTAATGCCAGGGCGGGTTGAACACAGCATTTCTAGGAAAATAAACTGAAAAAAAAAAGAAAAATATAGATATTTTCTAACTGAACTACACAACCCCCCACCCACCCCGCATTATATAAAGAGGCACTTTTTATCTCATCACCCAGGTGCACCACCTTTGACATCGCTTTTCCCCAAACATGCAGCATCTTCATTTGACAGGGATCACTGTGAGAAATACTCTTGAAGTCAACTAACACTATATTCATCATTATACGTATGAAACTGCTGTGTTGTCATGTAGGCAGTGTAGCAGAAAGAGTGGAAAACTCTGCTTTGGTGTGGAAGCTATGTGTAAAATGGTGTCTGCTTGTCATACAGCTTACAGACCTGAAGGGGGCATTCAATATGAAACACAATTCAATGACAGCAGAACTTGTACAAAAATATACAGCCATTTTAAATGTATTAGCAAAAACTCATACAATACACACTTCTTTCAGTTAAGCTAATATTAAAGATTTGAGGCACAATATTCTTTCTGTCATATTTTATCTCTCACCTAAACCATTTACAATGACACTGACGCTAACATCTTTGTGTATTGTTTAAAATAAAGACAAAGGTTTACAGCACTTTATATTTTACAGTACTGTTTAGCACATAGCCAAGGTCTAAGCTCTTTAAAACACCACTAAGAATGCTGACCTTAGCTGAGACTACAAACTATATTATTCCCAATTCTTATTAGTCCACAAATCCTTCCCTTTCAGACAGACGGGACAGACCCTGAACTCAACCGTCTATGACATCCTCTAGCTATTTTATTGAATAAAGACATTGACAGTGTAAAGATCAGGATGCCTCTTCATCACTGTCCTCTGTGATCTCAGCAGTCTGTGCATCACACTTTTCTTGGTCGTCATCTTCTTCTTCAGATGTATCTTCATCACTATCATCCTCATCATCCTCTCTCCTATTAAACCAAAGCAAATGCATGGTAAACTCTCAAATGTAAACCTCAGTCTGTACATCCTTTCGACTATTTTGACTATAAAGGTACGGCGTATAATTAGTGACCTGAGAAATCAGCATGGTTGCAGAGGGTGGCAAAGTACCATTCACATCAAATGTAATGCTCAAATGAGTGTTACAAAACTCTACCTTTACTTTACTTGGTAATCTAAATGGAACCCAGTTTTGATTCTGAAGAATCAGTTTGTGCACATGCACAACATGTTTACCACATGCTTAACTGCTAATACAGTCATTTAGGGCCTTGTCACAGGAAGTTACTACTAAGTTTAGTCAATAGTAAAGAATGTATGTCAGTCACACGCTAAACTTTATTTTGATGTCCATTGATATGTCATGACAACAGAGACAGTAAATTCTTTAATAAGATGAACATATTTGATAAAGGAGCACTCAAGTAGTTTTAGAACATTTACCTTCAAAGAACATTGGGCCTGATCTCGCAATGCACCAATACCTCCTTAATAATTTTCTTAAATTTCTTGTTAAGGTCACATTTAAAAACATGTGTTGATGAACACAAATGTTCTTAAAAACTGTGCAACTGGGCTTTAAGAACAAATTTCTTCTTATTGAATTCTACTGCAGAGGAGCACAAAGTAATTGTCTGTACCTCGATGTACCGAATGTACAGAAAGAAAGTAATTACATTGAATTTGCACTCAGAAGACTCTGATGACTAGCATTTTGACTGAATAACATTAATTAGCTCACAATGCTGCTATTTTGACAGACTAGACCAGACAGGAAGACCTGAGAATTTTAAATGGGCTTATCGCTTATGGCCAGAAACCTTTGTTGGGGTATCTCCAAAAATGTTTAGGCTTGTGGGCTGCTGCTGTAAAAAAAAAAAAAAAGAGCAGTCTCTAGTTTAAGGGTGTCAGGAGGCAAAGTGCAATAGAGGCCACCCAATCTGGTCTGAACGGATAGATAATTAACTGTAAATTGTAAATGATGGTTTTGGCAGTGATATTAAACACAGTCCCTGGACTCATTATATCATCACATGGTTAGTGCACCTATTTCAACTGTCATTTGAACTAAACACTACCTAATTCATTTTACTTGATGTCATTTTGGATGCAAGTTATTTTGATTGGTTCCTCGTTCTACAAACAAGGAACTAGTCAAAATAAGTTGCTATTTTGCTGCCTTTACACACCAATAGAGGTCAGTACAGACAGTACTGTTATTTTATCCGGTTAAGATGTCTTCAGAGAACTCACTCACACCTTAACAACAAGTGCACCCTCTATTCGCAGAGAGTTCAATTTAACATTTTGTGTCACAGTAAATGTCTATCCAACTCTTCATATGTTCATATGGTAGGTTTGTGCAGAACTATTTGCAAGAGTTTGCAAGAGTTCACATACATTAGTGGAATACTTAAGCCTAACACAAGAATGTTTGCAGATGTTCAAAAAATGTTCACCTAGGTTTGCGAATTTGAATAACAAATGTGAGAACTGCCAAAAAGTAAACACAGCCATGCCTGACAAGGCCAACTAAAGTAGGCTTGATCTATTGCCTGGCATTGTATTAAATTTGCATTGCACAAGTTGATCTGGTAAAATTACATTCCATAAATTAATTTGGTACCAACACTAAGGGCTACTCACCTCATGGGCCTGTTTAGATTCATACATTCTCTACCCGAGTCTACATCAAAGGGATCTGTGCATACACACACACACACACACAAAGAAAAAAAGAAAAACACACACAGTCAGGAAACATTCAAAATTGAAAACAGATAGTCATCTTTGTGGTTGTTAGGTAGTGACAACTCAGATACTGTTTTATCAGGGAATCAAAGCTGTCCATTAGAACACGTATCCTTTCAATCTAACCTATTTCCTCCCCCTCCTGGGCAGTTGAGTTCAGGAACTCTTTTTCCACAGCCAGTAGCTCCTCTTCAGACTGGGAAGCCGCATAGCGTTCCAGTAGGGTATGGTTTAGCTCCAAGAACACACTTCCCCATTTAAACTTCTTAAGAATTAACACTGCCAGGTCCCGAAAACCTACATTCACACACACAAACACATCAGCTCAGCAGTGGAAAAAAAATGGCAGGTCTACTCTAATATTTATTGACAACCAACAATATTGGCGAACATTCCTGATGCAGGGCTGACTAATGAGTGGTTAATTGCTTCAGGTCAGGTAAAGTAGCCTTACGGCATTTTTGTAATATCAGAAACAAAATATAACTATAAGTATTTTCATTTTCATCCCGGACGGTCGTTTTCATTTTGATTTGGTGGCTATCATTTGCATTAACTACACTAAACTCAACAAGCTAACATGTTTCTAAAATCCTGAGAAGTCAGGCACAGAGCATTCTCTGCTAAAATAACTTGGGGCTCGACAGCACACCTGACGCCAGACAGAAATCCGCTCTGCTATCAGACTATATCGTCATGTGTACATGCCAATTTGTACATATGACAAATCCCACAATAATTTAATATTACTAAGTTTTCTATCTTTGATACTTTCCCACATGGGTAGACTACACATTTATTTTATCGTGAATTTCCAGTGCACTCGGTGGCATGAGCTGAAGTAGGCCTGTCCCACTGACGGCAGATTTTGCAATTCGTGGGACAGCCCTCCGTCAACTCACGCCAGTGAGTGCAAGCTGGGATATTCACCATAGTCTGGGCTCTCTATTCTTTGTGTCCTCTCACTAGACACTTATCCTCTAGATTTTTCTTCTACAACCTTTTAACTTTTAGCCTCTCCAGCCATGATTGCTAGGCTATTTGTAGTTTTAGTTTTTTATTTTACCTGTCTCATCTGTTGAAGGGGGAAGTCACTTTTTGCTCAGTATTATATACAAGACTATTTGCTATGTGTATATTGTCCTTGCTATGTGTATATTGTTAAGCTTTGTCACTATATTTATTGTCATTATATTGATATTGTTTATAAGATGTTTAATGTTCACTGTGGGCCTAGGGAGCGCTGTAATTTCAGATCCTATGTGTGCAACCTGTACAAATGGCTTTTGACAATAAAGCTGACTTTGACTTTGACTTTGAAGTGATGCATGTTGTAAAGCTGACAAAGTTTGTAGTTCTTCTAGTGACTGTGTTCCAACCCGAACCCGTAAGTTCGACTGTGTTCCTACCCGAACCCGTAAGTTGCATAGCGCCAGTGCAGGCCATGTAGACGCTTGGAATTAAACCTATTGTGAGCTAATGTACCATCAGAATGATCTTGAAAAAACGCTGAAAACTGCACTGGCTTGCTTTAAAAAATGTGTTCATGCTTTTTGTATGGTGGGGATCACTGTTGAACTATGGCAGATACTGACAAAATGACAAGCCCCACTGAAACTGAGGATACTTGGAAAGATCCAAGTTGAGAGAGGTCTTCAGCACAGCATTATACTATAGATGGTGAACGGTATGTCAAATGTGATGCCCTATGGCTCTGGAACATTAGATTGCTGCCCTGAATAAATACAGCTGAAAGTGCCAGGCCTTTTAAATTAGTGGAAAAAAACTGAAGTTGGCATCATGGGGGGGTCACAATGTGATAATAGTGCTATTTCTGATTAATAAGGACTAGAAAGGATTTAACAACAAAGATTAAAATACCCAAATCCCATATTCAAACCCCATTTTGTGTGATGTCTTCATGGCTGAAAGATGCTTACCTACAATACAAAACGTGGCTGCAAAAGCCTCTACACAGGACAGCTTGCAGGGTTTGCCATAGTTGACCGGATTGGCTGCCACCAGGTAAGGCAACAATCGTGGGTGAGAGCCAATCATCTTCTTAAAGGGTGTTTCTTCCAGCCGTGCCCATGAGCAATCGATGACAGCAACTCCACTCTGAGCAACAATCTCCCTGATGATCAGATGGGAAATATCAAGCTCAGCATTATATCTTATGCATAAAACATCAGCATAAGTAAGTAAGTCAGTCAAAAAATAAATAAATAATAAGTTTATAGTTCCGAAATATAACCAGAAGATAATAAGGAAGGGCAAACAAACACAAATTAGTGTTTAAACACAAATTAAACAACATTATACAAAGTCTAGTTTCACACCACTTGGAAATTACTGGATCACTATTCAATTCAATTACATTTATACCCAAGCCTTTTACACTAGTATTGTCTCATGGTCCTTTACAGCAAGGAGCACTCAAGCAACAAGGGCAAGAAATAACTCCTTTGTGGTAGTTAGCATAGGAAGACACCTTGGGCAGTTTTGTAACTCAAGGGGTCAACCTAACTGCCAGGGGTCATGCAGGAAAAGTACAGCAGTTGTTATCATGACAGACTACAATTTGTCCATGATTTTAGCTAAGCATCATGATAATTTCAAAATATGGTCCCACAACATTATATGGTAGTCAAGCCAGCCAAGTTATGGCTGGACAGTGTAGTAGCAGCCAGGCTAAGTCAATAAGTAATCACATTGTTTTAAATTTTGCCCAAAAGTAAATTCAGGATTCAAAAGGATCCATCTCTCTTTGACAAATCCATGTGTGTCAACCAGTAAAACTGATGTGGCTCACCTGTCAGCTGGGGTAACATATTTGCTTCCCATGGGACTGAGGATCAGGCCATTGAAGCGCTGGTTGAGACGCAGTCCACGCACTAAGCCTTTGCGCACCATCTTTCGACCTGTGCAGCGCTTAGGATCACAGTGGCCCAAGTCCCACATAGCCAAGGGGCATGGCAGCTTCACAACTGCAGCTCCCTCTGCGTCAGCATCCTCACTGGCTGCACAAAACATACATACACACGAGGAAATGGTCATTCTCATCTATGGGACGGGTATAGGTGTAAAATCACGACCACAAGGCAGAGAGGTCTTACACTCAACCTGACACACAGTCAGGCAACATGATACACTGTGTCTACTTGTATTTAGCTGATATTGAGATGTAGTAAATTATGATTTGAGTGAAGTGGAGTGAAGACAGACCTTGCAAAGCGCTATGCATCTCCTCAGTAAAGGTCTCCAAAGTTTTTCCCTTAATCTTGTGTCGAGTATCTTTCCCCCGATTCCCAGACCGTTCACTCTTCCCTGGTTTCTTTTTCCCCATTATTAAGCCTCTCAAATTACTTCAAGCAGTAAAGTTAGTAAGTTACAGCAACCAGGACCACAGTTGAGTGTAGCCCTGACCTTATGAACAAATACCAGTCTCTTAGTGTTAAACACGCCCTCTTACTGACCTGTGGTGCATAAATATGCAGTTTAACCACTTAAAACTCAACAACAAAGCTTTTTACAAGGTGTCTATTAGATATGGTGAATTTAAAATAAGTCAGCTAAGTTAGCTAACGTTACCGAAGCACAGAACACTTGTAAATTGCCATTCCGAAACACAATGGAACTATTTTTAGCCAACTGGCCAACATTTTGAGCAAACATATAATTCACTATCGATCCTGATACTTTTACGAGATCTGTAAATTTTCAGAATAGACAAGCAGCGATTCTGCTCAGCATTAGCTTGTTTCTCGCGAAGAGTCACGTTGTGGATCTGTCACTGCCAGCTGTCCTGAGCATGCGCAAAAAATAACACTTTGAAACCACTGAGCCATGTTCATAACATGGTTTGAAAACAATTTTTGTAATTGTTTTGAATCATTTATTTTCAATTCCAGTTCACCATATAGACTGGATACACTTACTGATATGATTTAATGATCAACTAAAATTAAGCAAAATTCTCCGTAAATCAGCTGACTTTTGTTTGAGTCACGTGTTCGGGCAGCACAAACATGGCTCCGACGTTTTGACACGGATACACAACGTTTAGTTTGTAGGAAAACATAATGACTATGTATCAGATGAATGGGATAAGTTTCCACCTAGTATGTCTGATTGCATTGGGTGAGTGTCCAAATGTTTGTTTCGTGTAATCCAACAGTTTGGTTAAATTGGTGGACAAGTAGTCACAATGTATCCCCGGAAATTATTTTCGATAACTACATTGGAACGTTCAAAGCTTTAAACCAATTTTTCAGACAGCGTATAATTTCTCGATCTCTGTTTACGTTCAGTTGGTGTCGCATTTTCTGGAAAGATGAAGATAGTGGAGGAGCCCAATACTTTTGGGTGAGACACACTTCAGACATAAATAAGTCTTTGATATTGGCCATTTTTGGCTGATGGGTGTCGTGGAATGAATGTAAGTTAGAACTTGTGAATTGTTGATGGATTGATGACGTAGGTGGTTATTTGGCGGATCAGCTGACTGTGCTGCTAACAAACACCATGGAGTAGCTATGAGTAAACAAAGGTACCTAAAGTAATATCACTAACTGGTCACAAACACTATGTGGTCAAATCTTTTCTTTCAGGCTAAACAATCACTTCCTTGCTCAAGGTACAAGGCTACAGGCTAGGACCAACCCTTCCCCTGTATCTGGACCCCCTCACCTTCATCACCTGGCTGGAAAGTGTTTTAGTTACATTGAATCCACGTGAGTACTAGGCTACTTACCATGATTGATTTGTGTGTGTGTGTGAGACCTCTAAGGTTCTAAGAGTTTGTTGGTGTCAAAACTTATTTTCTGTTTGCTTACACAGGTATAAATATGAGTTCTGCCCGTTCCATAACATAACCCAGCATGAACAGACATTCCGATGGAACGCCTACAGTGGAATACTTGGGTAAGTAAACACTCAAAATAAAGGAATGTTATGCAAACCACAAATAACTGGAACACTCTGCTCAAATTGAATACGAAACCATTGTCTGTTGATTCAACAACAGATACTTCACAGGATTGATGTCATACAATATATTTCTTTTAATGCAACAAATCCTGGGCCACTTCAGTAGACTGAACCAAGGAAAACACCAGAGCACTCTCGTATTTCTCATGTGTTTTTTTATTAGGTACAAACGACCACAACTGTTTTACATTTATACTGTTGTACTGTTGCTAATTTTTTTGATGGCCACTGTTGTACAGATGGCTCACTGCTTTGATGGCCTATCCCTTGTGTGTGTGTGTGTGTGTGTGTGTGTGTAGGATCTGGCAGGAGTGGGAGATTCAGAATAACTCCTTCACTGGCATGTGGATGAGAGAGGGAGACTCGTGTGGGAACAAGAATCGACAAACCAGGGTTGAGTGAATGATTTTGAGCATGGCGTCATGGTTCTCTTTTCCCCTGGGTTCCAATATTGGGTGCTGAATGTGTGTGTGTGCATGTTCCCAGGTACTCCTGACCTGTGGAAACAGCAGTAAACTAGCACGGGTGTCGGAACCACAAACCTGTGTGTATTCTCTGACGTTTGAGACACCATTAGTTTGCCACCAACATTCCCTGCTGGGTAAGCACAAAAATAAGAATGATTGATCAAAGAAAGTTAAAAATAGAAAATATCCTTGTTTGTAATTGCATGTATTATATTTGTATATCACTGTAAAATACGCACTTAATCTGCTATGAAGTTAGTCTTTATTGTTTTAAACATTGTTCCACTGTAAACCATATTAATCCACATTAAATACAATAAACTACATTAACAGGATATCTAATATATAATATTACTCTGTCTCCTTTATCCAACATAGTTTACCCTACTCTCAGTGAAAGACTACAGAAGGAGTGGGATGAAGCTGAACAGGCTCGATATGACGGTCTCGTCACAGATCAGGTAGTGTATTTAAAACAAAATACACAGACATTAACCCACTAAAGACAGTATCTGGTTAACTCAGAGCATCTCTGACAGTTGTTTCATACTATGACATTATGTAATTATGTTGATTGATTCTTTATTATTTAGTAGCTATTTTTACATCATTAATGGATGTCTTGAATTAAAAAAAGTGCATAGCACCTTTATCAGTATTTCTGTCTGCCTGAGTAGGGTTACAATAAGCTACTAAAGGACCTGTTTGAGGAGGCAGGCTTGTTGAAACGCTCACAGCCGAAACCAGAGGAGCCGAAACGATCCCAGAAGAATCAGCAAACACTGGAGCAATGCAGACAGGTGTGTTGACAAGAGGATTTGGGGTTAACCAACAATAGTCATGCATATGGGCTCTCCTGGGAGTTGGTCAAATGTTGGTGTGGGTGTGTGTTGACAGGACATTGAGAAGAAGAATGCTGAAATTGAAAGACTACGTCTTCTTTTGTCACAACACAACATTCCCTATGATGGGAGCACGGGTAATGAATACACACACACACGCCTAACACGTTATACTGTAATTCGTGGTAACAATTTTGTTCAGTTATGAAACAAGTGGTCTTCACAACTCTGCACTTTGACAGCTTTTTTGCTTTTGGAAAGATAAAAAAAACTTTACAGAACTATATATAACATATAGTCTATTTAGCCTTAACCTGATTTAATAATCCCATATTATCCTATCATATCAAATAATAATCCCATAATATCCCATCCAATCCCATAACAAATGTCCTACAATTAAAGATAAAGGATACACTGTATAATATAAGTTGTCTTGGAGAAGTTCACAGATGAGCTAGGCCTTTCTGTGCTCTTTGAAACCCATGCTCCATTGTGTCTTCTGTCCCATCCTCTCTTTCCCTTTGGATTTCAGTCAAGCCCAAAGCTCCAGTAACTGCTGGCACTGTGCAAGAGGACGAGCATCTTCGTGGTGACACAGGCCTGATCTCTGATCTGCTGTAACAACCCATCATTCCCAGTTTGTAAACATAACCATGATCATGTCATCTGGTTGACCACATTTGATGTGGGCATCTTAACCAGTCAAGGACTCAGCAGATAATAAAGATGTTTTAAGTTATATGGAGCAGTGGATGAACAAGAAAGCGAACATGGCTTGCACTGATTTGTTTTCAAATGCCATACAGTCAGTGGACAGGAATGTTAATATTATTTCAGAAGCCTATTCTTGCATTCTCAGTTTCATTTACATGTAGTCCTTAAAAGATATTTGGCATGTTGGTTCTGGATCTGCACTGATGGAAATTTGGTGTTTTGATTCATCATTTTTAATACCAGTTTGTTTTACATAGAAGCACCATCCAGTCACATTGACGGTGGACTTTGTGGTTGTTTTTAAAAGCAGAAGAATGAAAATAGATGCAGGATCATCTGTGGTCATTGAATAGAGGCTTGATTTGCTGTGACTATACCGTACATAAGAGTGCTTTTATCAGAGTGTTCTATCAGTCTGCTTGAATAAACATTTTTCTTATTTATGTTTTTCGCTTAACCACATTGTGTCTTTTTGTATCCATGATGTAACAATTTACATGGGGAAGGGGTGACCTAGTAGGTGTGACCTAGTAGGTGTGTATGTAGGTGATTAAGTGGTAAACCTGGGGTATATTCCAAGAAGTTGTTTAATTGGCAAACCTGAATAAGCAGGAGGTAGTGGTAAACCTGATAACAGAGGACTAAGAAACTGAACAAAGCAAACAGAATACTCCATTAGAAGGCTTACCACTTTCTCTATCTTAACCTACCTACCTAACCTACCAATGGGTTAGTTGAAATAGATCTTAGATCTTAATCTTAATCCTATCCAACTAGCACTCTAGAACCTTAAATCAAGTCTGTCATGTTTCTCTGGTGTTGGCCAAATGATGTTACTGGTTGACAAATACAATACAGGGGTGCCACTAGAAATCTTGGGGACTATGACAGAAAATAATTTGTGCACCAAAACACTGATTATAATATTAAAATGTTCTCTGGGACCCCCTGTCAGTGCCAGGCTCTTTGAATCATTCTAACTCTGCCTTCCCCTCGGCAGCGCCCCTGACAATATGGTGTGTTCAGTTAATGTTGCTCATAAAATTCCAGAATCTATCTAAAATTTGTCTGAAAAATGGTATCCTTATTTAACATGGAAGGTTCTAGATGTAGACTACTTCATGAGTGCTCTTCATGTGGAAATATTTATATAGGATATTAGGATAAACACTCAATGAGTTGTCACAATTACACTGTATTAATATTTGTTATAGTCCTGGTAAAAAGTAGCTTTACATGAACAAACTGTTTTGCTCTTTGCTCAAATTCATGGTCACACATTTTAGACATAATTTTTGAAATCCTATAGTTTGATTAATCCCATCCAAGATCAAAAGAAAACATTTATGGCTAAACATGCAGAGGTATGGAGGCCACGTGTAGAAATGTGTGTGAATGGTCATGGATATATCATGCAATGAATATATCATTAGTATGAATGACAAACCATACATCTAAAGCTAACTTTTTCCAAGGTCCTGCAATGTATTTAAACACTGACGTTGGACTCTTGCTGTAAATAAATCTTGCCACACCAAAATAAATAGGGTCTTGGGTCTTTCATTAACTAGGTTACTGGTCATATTTGCACTGTGTTCAAAAACCAATAACAATTACTCCCAAATCTCTCTGTCACAAAGACAGGTTAGGCCAAAGGGCTATCAAGTCTGTCATATATATATGAAAACAACGCAAGATCCTCTCAACTCTTGTCACTGGTGGTCTGCCATGGATGTATCAAGAACATGCACCCTTGGGCTCTTTGTCCTGACTTTAAACTGTGAGTGTCTCAATTTCATGTTTTGAATTTGAAATATATAGATCTATTACTGCAGGTGTTAGTGACTCATGCAGTCAGATAAACATAGGATGTGATGGTAAATGTGTAACAGGTGTGTCCAGGTGTACATCAGGACTGTGAGTCCAATAAAAGATGTAAATGCATACAAGGGGTCATTGAGGTTGACTGCCAAATGAAGTCATGGTTGAATGAAGTCTTTCAGGTTCCAGCTTTCTTTGATATTCAATTCATACAAATCATCAGACACAAAAGCCTGGTCTTCATGGCCAGGACAATAAGGTAAATATCAACACTAGTCAGCCAGTCTGCCAACGCTAACAGATCATCTATTAAGATTAAAGTTCATGTTGCAGAAACCAGGAGTTTTGTCTCACCAGCAGCTGCCAATCACCGAATGCTCATGGTCCATAACACTCCGAGCACGCCGATGGCTGGCAGCCTCGTGAAAATAGGGGGACCAATGGAGATATTGGAGGAAATTGTTCAAAAAGTTTTCTCCCGGAGCGCTCTGGAATATTTGGTTTAACAACAAAAACATTGCACGTTCTATGGCCCAAACATTGTAGATTTCCGCAAACAAAAAACAATGGGGTTCTTCTAGTCAATGCTATTTCTATGAGCAAACATAATAAATAACAGTTGCATTCCATAAGCTACTTGGTTAAAATTATGACACACTGGAAGTGTATAGGGTAACGATTCAAAGAAAAAAACTGTGAAATAACTATACTTGCACAACTGTAACATTAATCCTGCTCACTGTGCTAGAGTTGTTAAAATTAGAGCGGCCGAAATGTGCTGATGGTCGGACGTCTGATACACGGCTACATGGAGAGTACTGCACTGCAAATTCTTCAGTGCGGTAACGTTAAACCACGAACAGAAAAGACCCCCGTTTTTAAGACACACTGTAACTGCAGTGACTGATTGCCAACACAAGGAGCTCTCTCAGTGGGGATTCTGTGTAGACGAGTCCAAGTCAAACTGCCCTTATGTTCCTACACCAGCAAGGATGTTCCTACACCAGCAAGGGTTACCTGCCTATGCGCCTATGTCCCTATTCATCTTATGCTGTCCAAAAATCAATCGCTGCAAGCTTTTTTCGTCTTGTCGTGGAAAACCACCTCAATGTCTGCAAAACCCCAACAATCGAGTCCTAGTTCACCCAATAACTTGGTCTAAATTAGAAAACTGTTGGAGTCAAGCTGATGATAAAGACTTTATTCACAATACCAGCAAGAATACAAGAGACAATTGCCTCACAGTATAAGTGCTGAGCAGTGTGAATGAGTTCTACTGCAGAGAGGATACCGCTTCCCTTGAGAGTTGATCAGGCTCTGAATGTTCCTTTCAAAAAATCTACTTTTTATTCCATTTTGAAGCATACACTGATTCCTCCTACCTTGCCTATGTCACAGGGCTTTTGTTTATTCATTAGGAGGCTTCGGGCCTAATTCATATTGGTGGATTCCCTCACCCATCCAGTTATTAAAAAAACTATTATTCTTCCTTGCTGGGCATTTAGTCTGACGTATACTTTCTTATGCTGGACTTTTATCTTTATAATTTATATTCTTTCATTTACTCAGGACCCGTCTGTACCATGGTTCTGATGTAAACATCTCCACAATTTATATTTTCTCATTTACTCAGGATCCATCTGTACCATGACATCTCTACAATTTATATTTTCTCATTTACTCAGGATCCATCAGTACCATGGTTCTGAGGTGAACAGCATCCTCCCATACAGCAGACCCCACTCACTGCCACATACCATGGTATCTACCCAAACTAAGGTGTTCCAGAATCCGAAGCATCTCCCTGCATTAAATCATGTCACTTGAACTGTTCATGGCCTCTTGCTTGTTTTTCTGCCCTCTGCTTGAACTACCCAAGTCTCTATTCTCTGTCTGCCTAAACTGCTTCGGCCTTCTGGGTTACCATTAACATGTTACAAACCACCCTTCTTTCATATGTTAGTATAAGCGATACATTCTCAAGTTAATATTGTATATACTAGAACAAACTTCAAACCATTATTCTTTATGATAATAATTTCCACAGTCTCCACAATCATACAACGTTTTAACCAAGCAGTCCCTAGTGACAACTTAACTGTGTGAATTTAGCAGTAGCTTAAACGTAGCTAACGCAATGCTCCCTTCATAACAGCAAACCAGCTTACATAAACTACTTAATAATAGGTTAAGTTACCATAATGTTGCATTGCACTTTATCAGGGCGAGGACAGCTAATTTAAAACAAACTCTCTCACCTTTATCTCCAATAAATCCACCCACATTAAAACCACGTTCATTTGCATCAGAGAGCAGCAGGGGCTAGGTCAACATGCTAGATTATGGAGCCCTTAAAGTAAGAGGAAAATGTTACGTTTCTGCGCACCTTGAAAAGTTTTGGGGTGCGCACCATACATTTTTGGGTGCCCAGCTCAAACTTTTCTGTGTAAGATGTCAAACAATATGGCATCAGCATACACAAAAGTCAAGTTCAAGTAGTATTGTACACAATAACCACAAAAAAGATTTGTGTTAATTCTCTTATCCACACACATTCTTTTTTCTTTTGCATTGCATTTTTATTGAATTATATTTCTATTCTATTCTATTTTCTATATTGTTCAAATATCCACTGAAGTTAGCATTAAAACCTAGCCTGGCCATGCCTTCCTAGCACTTCTGCTTGATTATCACCTCCCTACAGTGCTAGTCTGAATTTGATGAATTGAATGCAGAGCTAGAATGCTATCAGTCAAGGCAAGCTATCAGTCAGGGGCTGATCCAATGTTTTTAAACTTAAATACCACAAGCAAGCAATCGAATCTCATTACCGAATGTCCAGACCCTTTTTACAAAAGAAAAGTGAACCTGGCTCTTTTGTAGTATCGTGTTGCACCACGTGTGGCGCTGTACATTGAAAGTTATTGGAAGAGTTCCCTATGGTAACTCAAATCCTGCAGAATTAAACACATATTAATTCTCCTCCCCTCTACCAGTTTACCACTCTGCCATTTAATTATGCTTTCTCTGGCACTCTACCCATCTCAAGATATCACCCCTAGTGTTGGGGATAGAAGCTCCACTGCATATGTGAGACCCACAACAACAGCCACCACCTCTGACACTACAGGAGTACCTGCTGAAGACAGTAGGTTATTTATTGAAGCTATTCAACTTTCTCTGATCCCTCCAAGCAATTTTAAGACAAAGCCTCTGAACTCATAATAAACTTGTGAACAGATATTGTAGGTGTGTCAACAATCAAAGTTTATTATCTCCTTTCCAGTTTGTGGCACGGCTCCTCTGAGTAACAGGATCGTTGGAGGGCAGAACGCCTCAGCGGGGAGCTGGCCCTGGCAGGTCAGTCTGGAGAAGCCATATGGTCACGTGTGTGGAGGATCCCTCATCAACAAGGAGTGGGTGCTGTCTGCTGCTCACTGCTTCAGCAGGTGAGGGCAAAGCTATGCCAATTTTTAGTAGTATGTTCCTGTTGCCTACACTGGTTGTATTCACCATCAGTCAGTGTTTTTTGGGCCTTTGTGAAAAGAAGGAAAGACTCCTGAGTGTACCTGGCTGACACAACACAATATCAGTTACATCCAGTTCAGGCCTTACCCTGTTTGCACAGTAAGAAATCTCTTACCAGTTTAACTTAAAAACTTCAATTTCATTTGCTGTCTTAAAACTCTGAGTGCAATTGAATTGAATCTGTGGGTTCGGTTTTGATTGAAATAGCAATCTGTAGTTGATTTAATGCAGGAGCATGTTT
This sequence comes from Tenualosa ilisha, assembly GCA_015244755.2. Classification (NCBI taxonomy): domain Eukaryota; kingdom Metazoa; phylum Chordata; class Actinopteri; order Clupeiformes; family Clupeidae; genus Tenualosa; species Tenualosa ilisha. The sequence goes on from PYXC01000504.1 coordinate 54,837, forward strand.
TGTATCAAATTAGAAATTTAAGTTCAACATATATAATATGTTCTTAAAATGCAGTCATTTGACATTTTTTACAAATGAGGGTTTAAATCTATTCATGATAGTTTAAATAAGTTTTGATATGTCAGTTAACATTAAATTTAAGTATTTATTATTTCATCTCAAGAAAAGGAATTGAGATGAAAGCTTGGGGTAGTTTCTTAAGTTGGAATGTTCTTTAATCTTGTACAGCCTATAAAGGCCAGTTGGTGTCTTTTTAAAAAAAAAAAACATAATTAGCATTAGTACAAGTACAAAGTTACAGATTTTTTGTTTTTCTATGAATGAGTACTCAACAACTTATTGTTGTTTAATTTTACTGACCCCAACCCTTACTATTACTGACCTATTCCTACCCTGACACCTCCCCCCATGAAAAACCCTGAATATCTGACATATTGCATTGTAGGGAAAGTGGGACACGTGTGTGCCTACACACACAAACAGATAGACACAAAATACAGGAAAACATCAGAGTCCATAAACCCTCTGTAGGCAGGCTGATGTTAAAGTGACTACTGAAAGGAGCACAGCACCACAGTTGGTTAGTGGTGTACTCTCTGGTGCTGATGGCAGTCAGGTGCTGCATTGCCATTGGATCCTCCTTCCAGGAAGGTTAAAAAGAGTTTAAGTCGGTTCTTCCGGGGGCCTTTGACCTCCTGCCATCAGGCACTAGCAAGGGGGTACTGTCCTGATGTGTGGGCTTGACTTCTGCCTGCAGATCCTCTGTGAATCCATTACTTTGATCTTCCTTGCTCCCAGCAGTCATTGCTGGCAAAGGCTAGTGAAGGGGCTCAATCCTGAGTGGTCTTTTCCTGTATCGGCAGGTCTTTAGCAGATTCTAAGTAAATATGAGGTGTCACAAAAAACTGGATCATAATAAAATGAATCTAGGGTGTATTGTTGGATGATAATATTAACGGTACATTTTACATTTACATTTATGTATTTAGGAGACACTTTTATCCAAAGTGACTTACAAAAAGAGGACAAACATTTAAGCTACAGCACAATTAAAAATTAACTAAGAGTGCAACTTCCAGATTGCAAGAATGAAATTGGCAGGAGATGAAAGAGCAGGAGTGTTATAAAAGTGCAGTAGAGTGAGAGTAGGAGATGCATTGTACTGTTAGTGCATTCCAGGCAGTCAGAAGTTTCAAGCCATATTCTTGGACAAGGACATATTCCTGGAAGAGCTGGGCCTTCAAGAATTTCAAGAATCTGTTGCTGTGATAGCAAAATACTAATGTTGCTAAAACAACACTGCACTTAGTTCATAATGGTAGTATGAGGGCTTGAATTAACTTATAAACTAAATTTGAAAGATTGAAAACTCATGACATTAAGTTGAAAAAGCAAAAAAATCTGTGAGTTAAAGTAAATGAAGATAACATTTTATTTTGACTTTTTGGCCGTATAATTTTTCTCAATGTGTCTGTTCCCCCTGCAGTGCCAGCACAAGTGGGTGGACTATCCGTCTGGGTCGACAGTCCCTGCATGGATCAAACCCAAATGAAATGTCTAGAACCGTGGCTGAGATAATTATTCATTCTGATTATGATCCTTCCACAAATGAAAATGACGTTGCACTGCTCAGGCTGAACAATGCGGTTTCCTTCAGCAACTACATCAGACCTATCTGTCTGGCAGCCAGCGGCAGCATTTTTAACCAGGGCACTGGTAGCTGGATCACAGGCTGGGGGGACATCAGAGAAGGAGGTGACAAGTCTTGGTGAAGTATTTGAAATCAGTATGATCTTGGTTATCACTTTTGCAATCAAGTAACAATAGGAAGAGCAAACTAATGGGCTTGTAAATTTCCAAATGTAAAAAAAATGATCAAGAACTTTGAACAAAAGTAAATTCAGTTGGTCAACATGTCAAATGCAAAGGGAATTTTAATGGCAAAGTAGAGTGAAGAATAACACCATCAGTATGAACAATAAATGTTTGTTTGCCCTCTCAAACCTAAACTTTCTCTACCATCTACCATTTCTTAGAGTCTCTCCCATACCCAAGGGTTCTACAGGAAGTTAAAGTTCCTGTGGTCGACAACAAAGTGTGCAATGAGCTCTTAATCACTGTAAAAATAACAGAAAATATGATATGTGCTGGCCTTCCCGAAGGAGGGAAAGACTCTTGCCAGGTATGAACATCTGTCTAGATTATAGACATGTTTTGAAAAATACTCTATATCACTTACATTTGTTTACACTGTTGGTTTTGTTTAACACTGACACTATTTATTGATTATATTTTTTTCACTTTTGTTTTGGTTCAATTTTAGGGTGACTCAGGTGGTCCAATGGTGAGCAAAGATGACTCTGTGTGGGTCCAGTCTGGAGTGGTTAGTTTTGGGATCGGCTGTGCTCGACCTGACTTACCTGGAGTTTATGCCAGGGTCTCTCGTTATGAGGACTGGATCAAGTCCCACATTCGAAGTGATCCACCTGGTTTTGTCCAGGTCATCACCCCGACCCAACTACCTGCTTCCACTACATCTGGTGGGACCAAAGTCATATGCTCATTCTGCCTCTTCATCCTTATGTCTTTCTTCCTCCACTCTCTCTTCTTAGAAATCATTGCCTAGTGCAGGTTTAAAGGAGAAACCCAGTGTGATTCAATCCATAGCCCTGTTGTTCAAGGTCACTGAGTGCTGTCGGCAGAAAAAAAAGTTCACTTCTTTTAATGCAATACACATTAGAGAAGGCATATAATCTTGCCATAGCCATTCAAACATAGGACAAGTTTGGCGTATCGTGTGAGTGTTGTGTAAGTATTATGTGAAGGGTTGGTATCAGAATGTGGCAAGTCTGGGGACTGGGGACCCTGGGCCCTGTGGGATGCATTACCTCTCCTCTGTCTCATCAAGGCATACCTTGGGCGGGGGCGGGCCAGCAACATAGCCATGAATGGGTGCTCAGGTAGTCATTTCAGTCAACCAAATAATAATAATAATAACAACATTGTTGTTGTTGTTATACATGTGAAAATAAATAAATACATAAATAAAATAATACTCCTCTCCCATGAAACCCCCTTCTATGTGATCCAGCTCCAGCCCGACATTAATTTTGCTTTGCATATATTTACTCACACACACACACGTAGACATTCCCACACACAAAATGAACTTAAGCTAGACCCCCCCTCAACCCCACCCCCCAATACCCTGTCCCACCACCCCTAACTCAACTTCCAAACTCCCCCAATCCCACCTCCCACCATTCCCAAAAACACACATATGGCCCTTCGTTTATTTCTGTCAAATATGTCGGTCTATTACGTCATTCTGTTAACATGTATGCAGTACTGTTTAGATCCTGTAACTCTGTAACTGTATTAACTGTAACTCTGTAAAGTTGTGTTAGTGTTTCTGATCTGTGTCATGTACGTGTGTTTTGTCCTTGTAACTTTCTACTTGTTTGCAAATAAAAAAAGCGAGAAAATATGATACAACATAGACCAAATAGTGAAGCGACTGGCAACTTACATTAACTGAATGTGGCACAGAAACTCACTTTTAGTTTCATTTTCCCCATGCCCCCTTTGATGATCTCGAACAATAGGGCTATTGACAGATTTCTCCTTTAAATGACCTGGATTTTAAAGCAGGATGTATCAATTAACTGGATGTCATTAATATATTGGTTTTATTTCTACAAAGTTTTATTTATTACTGTCTATTGTGGAACAACACTGGAATTGCCCCATTGTCCTGTAAAAATTTCCTCAGAAATAAATACAGTTCTGTTCTAACATTTCCTTACTGATTCTTATTTCTTGACATCCGTATTAGCATCAACATGGATGTTTTAAAAAATAACACCAAAGACTTTTTTCAAAAATAGTTTTAAAATGAGTACATCAGAGCATTTCTTCAAGGAGAAATTCGGTATGAATCAAACAGTAGTCCTGACATTGCTGAGAACTGTCAGTAGACATGAGAACAAGAGGATTTCATACAACACAGACCAAATGAACAAATTAACAGCAGCTAACGCTAACTGATGGAGACACATAGGACTTTATTTCAGTTTCCCTGTGCCCCCATGATTAAGCTTTAGCATTTCACTATTCGGTCAACATTGTACCAAATTCTCCAGGCGGTGGGAAAAGTACCCATAGTTAGTGAAGCATCAACCACAGGTGTGGTTGCTGTCACAATGGTAGGAGCTATGGCCTGTAGAAGAGTGGTTGGAATAGAGTCCGGTGGACAAGAAGTAGGTTGCCTGTAAAAGCCTATAGACACCTCGTCCTCTGAGAGAGAAGTAAATTAAAAAAAAGAAACAGTACGTTTGGAAAGGCTCAGAAGAAGAAGCTGTGAAGAAGGGTGAAACAGGGTCTGTGTAGGTGGGTCAGAGAACTGGCTATAATTGCTGCAACTTTCTCAGTAAAAATGCAGCAAAGGTGTCAGATGTGAGTTTGGTTGCAGGAGGTGGAGGTGGAGTTAAGTAGAGATTTTAAGGTGAAGCTTTGTGTCATTTCCTCTCAGCAGCTCTGAGGTTGGTGTGCACTGGGCAAAGAGAGTCCTTCAACCGTGAGTGAACCTCAAGAAAAGAGAAGGTGCTAGGAGGTGGAGGAGCCAATGCCACAAGAGGAAAAATGAATAGATTCTGAGAGATTCTGGAGATAGATTCTGGAGATTGCAACGGAAGGAGATGGTGGGAATAGGTACACAGGGTTGCTGAGGAAGACACACTTTGAACTGAATAAAATAGTGGTGAGAGAGATGTAGAGAAGTAACCATCAGTGTATTAGTGCCAGTGTCTGTCGAGAATGAGAGCAAGTTCTGTGACAGCTTTGTGATTCTAAGGACTGCAGACCCGTGGGACCTCAAATGAGTGGATCAGAGATGGTCTGCAGAGTCTGGACTGTCTAAGTAAATGTTCACACACCAAGGACAAACATGGGACAGTCATGCTCAGGGATGGAGGAGAGCAGAGTGTCAAGCTCATCTAGGAAATCAGACATTTGCCCTGGTGGATGATATATAACAGCCACTGGAGTTGTATGTGATGGTACTAGTTGAGTATATTTCCATTTGATGGACATTAACATCCCCGTGCCACCGTCTCATCCACATGTACATGAGACATGGGAGAATCATAGTTGGTGGAGAGTGCAGAAGGGGTGTCATTGTTCTCTGGTTATATCCAGGTCTTGGTGAGAGCCAGAATGTCCAGAGAAAGATAGTTAGCAGGCAGTGGAAGTCTGTTTTGTTCACTGCAGACTGACATTTCCATAACCCTATAGAGAAAGAGCTGTTTGTGCATGATGAGGTGTGTTTTATAGAGCGGAGATTTGCAAGGCTGCAGTTTCACTGAAGATGACAGAAATAGGTTAGAAACACACTGGAGACTGGGATCCTTGTTCAGTGGACATACGCAGGTAGACATGTACATCTTTACCCGATAATGTCTTCACACAGGAGGGGCTAAACACAAGGGCTCATGCTCAGTGAACAGAGGAAGGCATTGTGAATGCATAGCTAGAATGCTATCAGTCAAGGCCAGCTATCAGTTAGGGGCTCATCCATTACAGATTCATGTATGCATTTGTTGGCTCGATTATTTATTTTAAAATAATAACAAATAATGATTATAAAAAGAGATATAGGGACATGGCTTCAAAGAGACTCAATTTTGACCCAGTTTTGTGCCACACCCTAGGGTGCGGATCTGTTATATTTCCTAAGCTTATATTATATGTAATCACAGGTATTGGACTAGTTTGTTGGTGCAACATGACTCTTGCCACACCAAAACAAATAAAAGAGAGGGGCAGACCACAGCCTTGGTATCTTTAGGGTTAACTTTTAGTTTCCCAGGTTATTAATACATGTCTTCAAAGGCTGGACTGATGGTGATTACATGAAAAAGTATGCGTCATGTTGACAAAGAAGGGTGAGGCCAACACCAGAGCAAAGGGACATGTAGATGGTGCCATATAGATTGAAAAGAAGCAAAGATCATTTTGACCCTGTTATTGGTCTACCATGGGAGCGTTAAGACCATGCACCCTTGTCGTGTCAGTTCTCTTGACTTTAAGCGGTGAGTTTGTCATTTTATGTGTGTTGATAAGCTTGATTTTGTGAACAGTAGTTATCGCAGGTATGAGTGACGTACTCACACCGAGAGAGATCAGATAGAGATGTTTTTACCAAGGAGCATAACAGTTCAGATATAATGGGTGTCAAGTTAAAGGTAACTACTACACAAAGACTATTTGGGGTTGACTGGGGCTGTTTGTAAGGTTGCAAAATTCTACAGCTTTCTGTGACATCTTGCTTACATCACACATCATTCATCTTACTGAAGCTTATATTGAACTGATGTCAAAGTCAGAATCTCTCTTATTATTGTTATTATATGTTGATACACATGTCACCATCTCTTGGTGTAATTCAGAGAAAAAGACGATACACAATACATGCTGTCATGGGCGCCGGCAGGAATTAATCTTTGTGGTACCCACATCGGCACATCAGTTCCGATTCTCCAATAATATTTAGGAAAGTTTATTCATAGGAACAAAACCCAAAACTACCCAAAAGTGCCTAATAGTGTCCAAATAAGTCCTAATTATAACTGCTTCAGAGTAGCTCTCCAAAGGGTCAAAAAAATGCGAATACATTTCATAACATAGTCACAGTAGGTATATCTGTTAAATTTCTTTGAAATTAAATTCAAACATCCTACTCTGTCTGGTATGAAATGATTTACCAGTCTTTACCAGTTTTCATTTCTCTCTCTCATAAGAGTTGATGTTAGTAGGCCACCAAGTGCCCAACAGATTTGGCTGTGAAGTAAAGAGGAAATAAAGAAAAGTTTTTCTCCCAGATTTACATAACACGTTTGCACTGCACTGTAAGATATGAAAGACTGAAGATGTATAACTTCTATCTCTCAGACTATCGGTAATGCTGATGTAAAATAGTAGAGTAGCTCTCAGCAATGTGGATTTTAGTGGAGTAACTCTTAAAGCAAAAAAGGTTGGAGACCCCTGATCTACGCAAAGCAATGGAGACTAATATGCATTGTTTTCACATTGGGCCACCGCCTGTGCATGAAATAGGCTGTACTGAACAGAATTAACCTTACCTTGTCTTGATAAGTGTATGCCAATGAATACAATCTTAATAAGATAATAGGTATCGTTATATTGGCCTTAGACAATATTTGTCTTAGATATATAGCCTACTCTATTATTTTAAAGACCTAAAATAATCACCTGCGCACCTGAATGTACCTGCTGTAATAAAAAAGGATTATATTACATGCGTAATTACAAGGGTAATTTGTTGTCAGAATAGCTGGCAAGGTCAATTGTTAACCACACAATACAAGTCTACACAATTGGTCCCAGCCTGTATCCAAAAGTAAGATCGGATCCCAAGGACATGAATTATTCTAGATTCACTATTTTTATATTGGCTGTCTAGGCTATTTTCACATACATTTCATGTTGTTGCATTTGATCTGCAGGCTTTCCCTTTATTGAAAATGCCACCATTGCCCCAAATGAAACCATGACCACACAAGGTAAGCGTGTGTGTGTGTGTGTGTGTTTGTTTAAATGTGAGCATATGGTATATATGTAAATGCAGTATGTCGTGTATAGAACAGGGTTTCTCAAAGTGGGTGTCGTAGCCCCCTGGGGTGCTGTGACAGTCGCCACAGCACTATTATGCAAAGTAAGAAGGAAGAATTTATTTGCCGTGGATGAATAAGGAATGAAGAACAAGGAATGAAGAATAATGAAGAAGGAAGACATTATTTGCCTAATTTGCCGTGGATGAAAAAGAAAAAAGTTGTAAAAGTAACAATTAAGTAATAATGCAAGTACAAATTTTAAAAATATTATGAGCTGCTAATTTATTTGGCTTTTTTTCTTAGCAATGCCAATCAATGTGGCTGCTAGACATTAAAAGAGCTAGCCATGTCAGTTGGGGTTGGTTGTCCGTTTTGTGTGTGTGTGGGGGGCGGGGGGGGCGTTCAATGCAAAATGTCTTAAATGGTTATTAATGAAATTCATGTTCTCAGTGCAGTGGTATTACAACTTCAATGAAAGTATACTGTTACATCATTTTTAAGAATGTTCCCCTTTTCCATTTTTATCTCATTGGAATACATAGGGACAACCAACCCCATAGTATGTGACAACCTACCTGCAATGGAGATAGTTGTCACATTTGTGCAAGGTGCATTTGACAGCCCATCTTTTGAACAGAATGAGTTCTAATAGAGCAAAATTCCTCCATTTGTACGTTACATATTAGGCATCAGTTATATGCTGAAAGGGAATTTCTGCAGGACACTATTTTGGCAAAAATTTAATTGAAATAAAAAGTAAACCAACCAACCCTGCTTTCCCCTAATGTAATGTGTATATATTTAGCCTACATAACATGACACAAACAACACAAATTAGATCTATGATTGATCCAGTAGACTAGTAATGTAGCCTCTATGAACACTTTATGAAAAACAGTTTGCTGTCATGTTATTTACTTGTGCTTGATTTGTTATTTCAGTCTATGCATCTCACAGTATCACACAAGAGACCTCAAACACATCCACAACTGTAACAGCAAGCCCTGGAAATGGGACTAGGCCTACCTCTCTTCATGTACCATCCACAGCAACCACCTCTGGCAATATTGGAACAGTAACTACAGCCAACAGTGAGCCACACTCCGAAATTTCCACAGATCACTCAAAACGTTTCCCTGTGCTCCCATCAGTTAGCGTTAGCTGTCTTTTGTAAGTCGCTTTGGATAAAAGTGTCTGCTAAATGCCTAAATGTAAATGTAAATGTCTTTTCGCTATTTGGTCTAAATTGCACAACATTCTCTTGTTCTCATATCTACAGATAGTACTCGGCAACTTCAAACAACAAGACTAGTGATTGACTCACAGCAGATTTCTTCTTTAAAACAACACTGTAGTTTTAGGTGTAAAAGTCGAGGACTAGCTACCTAAAAGGCACACCAAACCTTCCAAACATTTTCTAGAGCCTTACTGGCACTGCTAGAGGATGTTAATTGGTGTTTGATGGCAATGCAGTCAGCGATGTCATGCTGTAAAGCTTTTTCTTTTGTTTTATGGTTGTTTCCTACGGAGCCCCTAAGGTGACACGAGAAAACGAGAAACTGAAATTTCAGATGTGCACCAGAAGCTTTCAAATGTGCAACTTGAAAGTGCACACCAGGAAACTTTTATGTTTCTGACCAGAGACATAAAACTTTCCTTGTGTCACTTTAGGGGCTTCGTAGGTTTCCTCCACACAGAACGGACTGCATTTATATAGCACTTTTCTACTCCTACGAGTACTCAAAGCACTTCACAGTGTATGCCTCACATTCACCCACATGCATTTACACACCAGTGGCAGAGGCTGCCATGCAAGGTGCCAACCTGCCACCGGGAGCAATTTGGGGTTCAGTATCTTGCTCAAGAACACTTTGATGGGGTCAGCCAGAGTGGGGCTCAAACCGGAAACCCTCCGATTGCCGAACGGCACCTCTGCCACCTGCGCCACCATCGCCCCATCAGAACTGCACAGCGTGTTCTGGATGGCTGGTGGGAATTATTTGAAGTCATGAATACTGTCAGTATGAGAAAGAATGAGAAAACTGAATACAACATAGACCAAATAGTAAACCTGCCGCTAACTTTAACTGAATGGGGCATAGAAAACTCTGATGATTGCAGTTTTCCCTACGACCGCACTTGTTGACCTCAAACAACAAGGCTGTTGGTCGATTTGCACCAGAATATCCCTTTAAGTAAAGTAAATCAAAAGGGCTAACATGACTCATTGTTTTGAAATTGAACATTAACACGTTTTATCTAACTCTGATGTTTTAAATTTAACTTATTAATTTATTGATGCCTCTCGCTTCCTATCTCATGTATGTAAAGCACATTGGGTCACCGCTTGTGGATGACATAGGCTATACAAATAAAACTTGCCGTGTGTTGCACTTTGTACCTCTTCATCAGACTGTGGGCAAGCCCCTCTGAACAACCGAATTGTAGGTGGAGAAGATGCCGCACCTGGCAACTGGCCCTGGCAAGTTAGCCTTTATTTTAACCTTGTAAGACGACACATCTGTGGGGGGACTCTCATCAACAACCAGTGGGTGCTAACTGCAGCTCACTGCATTTTAAAGTAAGCATAGATAGCTTTTGTCTTTTTGCCTTTATTGTGATAGAGTGTCAAAGACAAGGCATGTCAGACTGAAACCTGGGTTCTTGTGGGCATCACAAGATACAGGGGGGATGTAGCCAGCTATGCCATTGCAACCCCGATCAAAACATTTTTAACATCATCGACACTTTATCTTTTATACTTTTGTGCCTTTCCGCATTCCAGCCCAGACCCATATTGGTGGACTCTTTACCTGGGCAGACAGACACAGACTACCACGGGCAACCCTAATGAAATCATCAGTTCTGTCGAATTAGTCATCACTCATCCGGACTACAACAAAGAAACATTTAACTATGACATCGCCCTAATGAAACTGAGTGAGCCGGTCACCTTTACGGAATACATCAGACCCATCTGCCTGTCATCCAGCACGAGTTCTTTCCATAACGCCACTGATTGCTGGGCTAGTGGATGGGGCAACGTGGGACAAGGAGGTAGGCTGCTAGGCCATTTCTTGTTGAAATGCACCAACTGGAATTACACTTCTGCATAAACAAGTCCTATTTGCATGTTGATCATGCTTATTTGTTATTTATTTAAATAATTATTGGACAAGAACAAGATACACGTAATGATTTAACTTCCAAGAAATGTCAATAGTAGTGTAATACTAACTTTAAACCCTACAGTAGTTGAATGTAACAACTAATTTAACTTGAAAGTGCTGCAATACTAAATGAGTTGAAGAGATAAAACAGTTTTTGCATCATTCTGTTAACATCTCCTCACGATTCGATACATAGGCCTACTGTATTTGATGTAAATTGTGTTGGACAAAAGTGTGTGTAGAAATGTAAACATAAACACAAACATAAACAAATGTATTGTAATCCATTCCTGGCCCCACCTTTACTTGAACTTGAAAATGTTGTAGCAGTTAAACTAACATGTTTTACTGCTAGTGGCCCTTCCGACTCCTGGGACTCTGCAGGAAGTGCCAGTTCAGGTGGTGGGGAACAGAGAATGTGCCTGCAACCCATTTCTGGGTCATCTCATCAAGCCCACTATGATCTGTGCCGGAGGGAAAAAAGGCGAAGCCGTCTGTCAGGTAAGACATCAGTTTGCAGACATACTTAATATACACTTAATACACTTAATACATTGTTTTCGTATTTTATGACACTTTGGATACACTTTGGTGTTTGCCAAGAACCTATAAACGTAAATTTAAAAAGAAACACAAGTATGTTGATGTAGCTTGGATATACCCAAATTCTCTCATTCTCATATCTACCGACAGCTTTCAGCAACCTCAAACAACAGGAATGTTATGGCAGCAGATCCAGTGTCTGTGTCATTCAGGAATTATGAAAGCACTGTGGAAAGTAGTGGACGCGTGCAAAAACCCTGTGAATGCAATGCAAATGCAAATCCAGTTTCCATAGGCAATAGATAAACGGTTTCCTCTTATTATAGTTTCCGTCAGTGCATCCTTGCTCCCCAAATCCTTCTGTCTCTCATCTATCGCTCTTCAAGCTCAAAATGTGTCTTAACGCACTCTATCAAAATAAGAGTTCCAATTTTCAAAGGGCTTTTAACTTAAAACTGAGATTCTTTCTGTAATGGAATAATAGAGAAATTACAAAAATATTCACACACGAATAAAACAAACATGAGATTTGATCTATGGCTCTAACAAGGAAAATTGCTTGATTCACGTCAGATTTCTCCTTTAATGTATCAAAGAGAAAACTGATGACCTCTTCTCTAACCCCTTGTCTTTTCCCCACTTCCTCCTTAATCACCAGGGAGATTCTGGAGGCCCCCTGCAGTGCAAACAAGGTTCTGTATGGGTGCAAGCTGGCATTACCAACTTTGTGGTCCCGTGTGGCACAGGTAAAGCGCCAGATGTCTACGCCCGTGTGTCTGCGTACGAGTCTTGGATTGTGGCGAATGTGGGAAAGGGCCCGGGTCTTGGCTTTGTGAACTTCACCTCCAGTGGCAAAGACTCTGATAATGATTTCAACTGCACGAAGAACAGTGCAGACAGTAAGTGGAAATATTTAAAAATAACCTTTCAAATGACCTGGGCCCTATGATATCCTCATGCTAAACTTCTGACAAATAGTCCCCTCTATTTACTTGACCATCAAAGTCTATCTCAGGAATGCTTGACACCTACCTTGCCTAAAAAGTATGACATTAAAAAGATTTCCTCACTACAGCTATTCATCTTGTCACATATAACTGCTGTGGACTATTTTGTTTTTTTATCAAGAAATGTTATCTTACATAAATTATGGTTGCAGCCATAGTGATGCCAGTTTGAGTTGTCAGTCTTCATATCATGCCAGATAGACTTCTTATCATAGTCTAGGGCAGGGGCTCTCAAATGTTATTGGACCGGGGACCCCTCACAGAGCAGAAACATTTCCAAGGACGCCTCATAATCGCAACACAAGTTTGACCATATAGTCTTATATCCATTAGTTCAATACTAGGTGCTTCTTTGTAGAAAAGTTTTTCACGGACCCCCTGGCAATGCACTGTGGACCCCTTGTGGTCCCCCTATTCAGCATTTTTAAGTCTACAGTCTTCATTAAGGCTCCATTTCATGCCTTTTTTCCAGTTTGTGGCATGGCTCCTCTGGGTAACAGGATCGTTGGCGGGCAGGACGCCTCAGCAGGCAGCTGGCCCTGGCAGGTCAGTCTGGAGAAATCATACAGGCACGTGTGTGGAGGATCCCTCATCAACAAGGAGTGGGTGCTGTCTGCTGCTCACTGCTTCAGCAGGTAAGAGCCCTCAGCATCTTTCCTTTAATATACTTTTGCTGATGTATTCATTCATCAGGTTAAAGGAGAAATCTTTTGTGATTCAATCCATAGCCCTGTTGTTTGAGGTCACCGAGTGTTGTCCGTAGGAAAAAGAACAAGAAAATTTGATACAACATAGACCACATAGCAAACCAGCAGCTAAGGCTAACTGAATGGGCCAAAGGAAAATGAAACAGAAAGTGAGTTTCTTCAGTTCAATTGAGTTAATGTTTGCTGGCAGTTCACTATTAGGTCTATTTTCCATAAAATTTGCTCATTCTTTATCCTACTGACAGCACTCAGAGACCACAAACAACAGGGCCATGGACTGATTCACACCAGATTTTTCTTTTAATATACCAACAGACAGTTTTGTCTGGCATTGTTTCTGAGCGCACTGGTCTCTGAGCTTATCTAATGGGTACAGATCTCCTCAAGGCTTAGCCTGGCTGTGGTAGTAAATATGTGAAGCAACAATACGATTTGAAGGCTTGTCCTGTTTATCTATTCCCCCTGCAGCACCAGCACGATAAGTTGGACTATCTACCTGGGTCGACAGTCCTTGTATGTTTCAAACCCAAATGAAGTTTCTAGAACCGTGGCTGAGATAATTATTCATCCCAATTATGATTCTTCCACAAGTGACAATGACATAGCTCTGCTCAGGCTGAGTATTGCAGTTTCCTTCAACGTCGCAATCACACCCGTCTGTCTGGCAGCCAGTGGCAGCATTTTCCACCAGGGCACTGAGAGTTGGGTCACAGGCTGGGGAAACGTCAGAGAAGGAGGTGAGAAATCTTGATTAAATCAGTTCACTTTTTACAGTCCAAAATATGCAGACATATGTTAAGTATAAAGTCAGAGAAGGAGCATCAGGGAAGGAAGTGACAATTCTTCTTTGCTTTGCTCAAATATACAGATGTGTATTAAGTATAAAGGCATTGTATAGATGTAATATATACATATTTAAATGTACATTAATGATCAAAAATGGCAAGAGGCAGTTATGGACTTAAAATATTCTAATGAAAAGAAGTGTTCACCACTAAGGTCACGATTACCATCAGCAGGCCAAATTATTTTTAATTATTTTATTTTGTGCACTTCAAGTGGTCTTGAAAACTGCCACTTGTCACTCTCGCCATTGATTTGCTTTGCAAGTGGATACAAATACAAAGTGTAATTACAAGAGCCAGGCTGACGCTTGTTGCAACTTCACAGGATATCTGAACAACACTCATTTTCGACATTACACTAAAACAGTTTCTTCACATTCTGTTGTCATTTCTGGCTAAAACACACACGCACGCGCACACACACACACACAGCAACTTTAAACTTGCCAATTGTTTGTGTGTGTGTGTGTGTGTGTGTGTGGGCTTATTTACCTCAGAGTTTCTTCATTACTGGAAGAAATATTTTAATGTTGTAATCATTTCACATGGGATTTAAAATAGACCCACACCTATCAGTATGCAAAACAATTTGCTGGCAGTATGTCTAGATGTCTCAGCTGCTGTCCTCCCTGATGTCTATTTCTCCATCTGCTCTCTTAGAGCCTCTTCCATACCCAGGGGTTCTTCAGGAAGCAGAGGTTCCTATTGTCAGCAATAAAGAGTGTGATAAGCTCTTATCCTACACAAGCATTACAGACAATATGATATGTGCAGGCTATCCTGAAGGAGGCAGAGATACTTGCCAGGTACATCGGAATAGTTTTATATAAATCTTTCCTTTTATAATAGAATATCTATCTTGTCACTGTAACAAGCACAGCGAAATCTGAACATGCCCCACCCCACTCAGTGCAACAATCAATGTAATAAATCAGAAGTTTAAAAAATAGCATGCAAGGGACAAATTCAAACCCACTCACACCTATACAAACACCAACATTATCAACTCATACATTGCACCATCCCTTACTGCACAAACAGACTTATGTTCTGGCCTTATTATGTGTGGTTATTGCTGTGGGATAGAAGCTGTGTCTGAACCTGTTTGTCCTGTTCTAGTGTTTTTTTCAAATTATAGATCCGTGTGTAATTTTCTAACCTTACACTGCATTTTGATACTGTGAATCAATATTTGGTTTGGCAGCAATTGTCACAGTCATTGATTTAGGCACATGAGATATACAAAAAGCAAATTGAAATTATTTTATGCTTTCACAGGGTGACTCAGGTGGTCCAATGGTGAACAAAGATGACTCTGTGTGGGTCCAGTCTGGAGTGGTTAGTTTTGGGATCGGCTGTGCTCGACCTAACCTACCTGGAGTGTATACCAGGGTGTCCCGTTATGAAAAATGGATCAAATCTTACATCAAAAGTGACCCACCGGGTTTTGTCAAGGTCATCACCCCGACTTCACTGCCTTCTATTTCCACCACGGCTGGTGGGACCAAAGTCACACACTCGTTCTACCTCTTCACTCTTCTGTCTTTTCTCCTTTCTTTCTTCTGATTGAATTGTTGGATTGAGAGTAGAACACACACACACACACACACACAGGCATACACACATAATATGATTGTGAGGAGATGAAACATGAATTTTTACTCTCTGTAGATGTAGCAAAAAAATGTCTTGAATCTTGAGAATGTATAATCCTAAACCACTTAAATGACTTATCGTGACATTTTGTATTTTTCTTTAATTTAAGATGCATGCACTTTAACAATAAAGAAACATTCACTTCCGTTACTTTTTGTTTTTAAACCCACCACCATCACCCCTCTTCGGAGGACAGCTTTAGTTTTAATTTACGACTTTATCCTTATTTTCAATAGTATTTACATTCACATTTGTATCATAGCAAGGGAGCATATATATAACATACAGAAACAGAAACTGACGAAACAAGATAGTGGGACTAGACCACACAGTGAGGACCGGACAAAGAAACAGACGAGAGGACAAAGTAACAGACGAGACAGTGCTGGGACAGGGCAGATAAGTAGTTACTGCTGGAGATGTTGAAGTTGGTCAAATGTGATATATGCGATTACAGGCCATGTTTGGTTGAATTTAAAAAGGTTACAAATGATTTCCAGATATCTTCAAAGGCTTCAGTTCCACTACTAAGTGAATGTTGTTCTTGTTGATTGGTTATTCTAATGCTCTGTGACCCCGAAGCTCAATAAAACACTTTAAAAAGCTGCTAAAATATATATGACAATTAAATACTTTCAAAATATGCTGGAACAAATACAACTTTTTTTTGTAGTAAACACAATAACAAATGTCTACCTGAAGAGGCAATAGTTGGGTCCTGGCTGTCTGGGGTTTTGAAGTATGTTTCAAATCATTTTTCAAAGACTCAAAATGATGGCCTGATTTAAAGTGAAGAATATTGAAGCCTTTCATAGAAGGAGTGCAGAGGCCACATGAAACAAGGAAATGGACCCTTAACAAATAGACAGCTTCATGTGAGCTACCACTTCATTGCATGCAAGACCTTTGGTAATAAATTCTACATTCTGCTTCACCACCCATCATGACCACTTTCTACAGAGGAACCATTGAGAGCATCCTCTCCAGCTGCATCACTGTGGTGGAAGATGCGCGGACTACAACAGGAGAGCCCTGCAGCGCATAGTGAACACAGCTAAGAAAATCATCAGGGCACCACTCCCCTCCCTGCAAGACATATACACCACATGCCTCACCCGCAAAGTGCTCACAATTGTCAATGATGTAAGCCATCCCGCACACAATCTGTTTAGTCTCCGGTCCCACACCACCAGACTCACCAACAGCTTCATTCACCAGGCCGTCAGGATGCTGAACACTCTCTCCCCTCTCCATCTATCCCATCTCTCCCCTCACCACCTACAGCCCCTACCACCAGGCTGCTAGGAAGCTAGGAATCTGCCCAAGAACAGTACTCCCCAAAGAACACTTAGTCTCAGACCCCTCTGGACCCCCCTCTATGTCTGCCATATTCTTTGCACTAGATGCCTTTTTGCACCATTTCTGCGCTATTAACTTGCAATAGGAACTGCCTAGTGTGTCTGTGTCTGAAGTGTCCCAGACTGGGCAACCTCTCTGACACATCTACCCCCATGTGCGGTTCCATACTGCTGCCTTCCTATTTATCTATATTTATCTATATATCTATATATCACCTCCACTCACTACGCTACCTCTACCACTCTGTATGCTGCTAGCCACTTTGGACTTTGGCTAGCCACTATGTTCCTATCTATTTCACTTGTCTCTGTATGTGTACTTTAGTAGGGCTGCATAGGTATTTTTTAAATATATTATTTGTTTATACATTGCGCTGTGTGCAACCTCACTTCAAAGACGACTGTAGTGCTTAGGAAAAATGTTACTTATTATAAGTATGTTACCTGCTACACTTAGGATAGGTAAGAACACCAATACCCTACACTACTCCATATTGTCTTGTCTGGCACTTTACTGTTTGTGTAATGGTTAATGTCTAACTCAATTGTCTTAGATGTTCAATGTTCAATGTCTGTCTTTGTCTATGCATGGGATAGTAAGAGATGTAATTTTGATTCCTCGTATGTCTTGTACATGTGAAGAATTGACAATAAAGCTGACTTTGACTTTGACTTTGATCAGTAAAGAAAAATGCACACACGGTCTGGCATTATGAAGGTCTTTCCAGTTTTGTGTACAACCATTAGCAATTATTTATCTCAGTGAATGAGTAGGTGTTATTTGTATAGCACATTCATGAGGACATACTTGTCCATAGCACAACCAAAGTGCTTTCCACTGACACACAGGAGAGGCTGAAAAGATATCCCAGCCCCCTCATACATCCTATCCACAACAAATATAATATATAATAATAATGTAAGGAAAGCCTTTACGCTCACTTCTGCATAAGATCAGTGGCTGCCAAATGCAAGTGGAAAAGGTGCATTTTAAACTTTGATTTTACAACAGATATTGATGCTGCTAATTTCAATTCACTTGGCAGACCATTATGTAGTCTTGGAATGTGTACATAATAAAATGCATGGTCCCTTGTTTGTGTGTGAGTCGTGATTGTGGTGTGTCCAGACGTGCCAGGACTGCAGGTTGGATGGATGGATCATGGATGAATGGATAACCTCAAGAGGAGTGCATTTCACCATGTGATGTCCCTAAACAACTATGTTGACATAGTTGGAAATGACGAATATTTACAGTTTAAACAAGCTAGGTAACACACTGTGTGCATGCCTGAAGAAGACCATATGAATCATTTAACCAGAGAGTCTACATGTACCTGCTGTCCAGGATCTTAAAAGAATATTCTGTTTTCTACCACTGATTTGTCCTGCTATGGCTTTTCTAGCAGAGTTCATCTATATCATGGCTGTAACCTTTTATGTGCAGGGTAAGTATTCATGGGGCTGTTTAATAATCGTTAGGCTTGTATCTTCTATCTTTAGGCTTCAGATCACCATAGAGTTGACATTAAATTATTGTTCATTATAGCAAATTCCCAACTAATTGAGGTATAGTTCAATGCTTAAATTACATAATTAGCCTAAAATTAGAGAATTGCAACTACTTAACAGAAAATCTATTTACTCTTGTGGACCACAAGAGAATTATACCACAAATGTAAAAAAATCCTTTTGTCTAAAGGGAAGTATGAAGAATTTGTAAAATGATAACACAAGTATGTTACACCTGCTCTTTTCATTGATGTTGATTGTGTATTATTTACAAACAGGATTAAAGGCACAAATGACCATTGCTCCAGGAACTGCAAAGCAAGGCAAGGCAATTCATACACAGAGGAAGTTCAATGTGCTTTACAAAAATAAAAACAACGAATGGTAAATGATTGAAAGTAAAGGCATAAAGGATTTTAAAAATCATAGTAAATGACAGTAGATCGTCACGCAATCACACCTAAACCTTAAACTACTGACAGTGAGTATCTATCAATTTCAGCAAGCGTCAGTGAGAGAGCATTCTGGAGATCTGCCCTTTTTTCAATATTCTGACAGTTGACCTGAATTATTCATATCGGCAAGAATTAAACAAGGCATCAGCTTTACATTACATTTATGCATTTAGCAGATGCTTTTATCCAAAGCGACTTCTATTTGTCAACTATCAATTACATCATGGCCAGTTTCCCTTAGAGCAACTTTAGGGCTAAGTGCCTTGCTCAAGAGCACAACAGTGGTGGCCACGATTTTCCAGGCTACTTGCATGCAAGCCAGGTTCCTTAACCACTATGCCACCACTGCCCATAATCAAAAATCTAAAATTAGTTTTGATTGCACAATGTCTCATAACAGGAAGAGGGGCATCCCTGTGAATTTCACAGTGAATCTGGAATAACTGTTAATGCACTCTGACATTTAGCTGGAAAAGTGATCCTCACTATTGTTTTTAGGCACTCAGTGCTTTAAGTGGAAAAAAATAAGTGCTGATACTCCCCTTCAACTGTTGCCAGGTAAATTAGGCGGTGGGTAACAGCAGATCGTTAAGTGATAAAAAGTCCTGGTACGCTAGAGGCTAAAACTGAGAAGTGCTGGTAGTCCGTACTGGTGCATACTGGCCCACTTAAAGCACTGAAGGCACTACATACCCTCTTAGCATCATCGTTCAACATGCAGTGCAGTCTGACAGACTATCTTTGAACCTGACACACTGAAAAAGGGAAATGCCATCCATTGTAAAGTGACAATTTTGTAACAGTTGAATATAAAGGTGCATAATATCCTACAGTAAATTTATTTTCTTCATAATTTTTCCCCATGACATTTCTTTAATGGGCTCCCAGACAAATGTTTAATTTTACTTCAATTTCTTTTTTTTCTTTATGCAGTAAAGCTCTACCAATAGGCCTAACACAGACAGCTGTGTAGGCACGAGAGAGAAAAGCTACACATTATGTGTTAAAATCTGCACAGTTCTGACACAGCTTGCGTCAAAATGCTGTCTACACATTAACAGGTGTTTTTTGACACAACTGTTTTTGCTGTGAAAAGCTGCAATAATGTGAATTGTAATTCTACACAGAGCGTGTCTGATGCTTGCCCACTTCCTAAGTGTCTGGTTGGTAAAGATGGAAAATGCAGAGTTTGTTAATCTGTAAAGTGCCATGAGATGCGTCTAATGTAAATGACACTGTATAAATATAATTTAATTGAAAAATTGGTGTTGTATAGCTGAGTGAGACCCATAGGTATTTGCACACATTTTCCAGTTACCACAATATTTAATTTGACACAGGAGTCCTGCAGTTTTTTTCTCTTTCAACCACAATTGAAATATACATCGCTATACCAACTATACCAACACACTGTCTCTTTGTGTATAAAAGCATTAATGAGGTGGTGATTTTAATGTTTCAATTTTAATTTTAATTTTAATTTGTGGAAACATGCTGGACAGATAAAGAATTCAGTCAATGCTCAAAGAGACACCCACAAACAGGTGTAAGCAATCAAAGTTTCACATCTCGTCTCCAGTTTGTGGCACGGCTCCTCTGGGTAACAGGATCGTTGGAGGGCAGAACGCCTCAGCAGGGAGCTGGCCCTGGCAGGTCAGTCTGGAGAAACCATACGGTCACGTGTGTGGAGGATCCCTCATCAACAAGGAGTGGGTGCTGTCTGCTGCCCACTGCTTCAGCAGGTGACCTTCAACAGGGATCCTCTCTGATGTAACAAAGCAGGAAGAGCTAGTAATTCATTGTTAGAAATGCCCCACGTGTCCTATTTGGTGGTATAATAATAATTTGGTGTAATAATAATAATATCCTGTGTCTGTCTGTCTTTAGCACTGACCCCTCATACTGGACTGTGCACTTGGGACAGCAGACTCAGCATGGTGGCAGCGCACACGCTGCATCCCGAGATGTGACCGTGATCATTCTGCACCCCGACTGGAACAGAAACACGTTCAACAATGACATGGCACTCCTCAAACTCAGCAGCCCCGTTTCCTTCAGCGGCTTCATCAGACCGGTGTGTCTGGCAGACGAAGGGAGCACGTTCCCCAGTGGCACGGACAGCTGGGTGACTGGATGGGGCTACATTAGGGAAGGAGGTAAGAAGTTCATCAGAAGTGTTAAGATCATGTATTACTTAGTAACACACGAAATAATATTACTTTCCCAATAACTTGTAAAGGAGTACAATATCGAAAATAGTAAAATTACATTTGGTGACGTTATTTATATGTAAGGTCATATGACAGCCAGTGCTATGGTTTCGTTTCACTAATTGTCGTCAACAGTAAAAATATTATTTGTTTATGGTGTACGGTAAGGTAGGCCAGTGGCGGTTCAACAGTGTATTACCCCCCGGGCAAGACCGCCTCCGAGCGCTCCCATCCCCGAAAGAAACGAAAAAAATATTGGCAATGACCAAAACAATATAACTTAAGCATAACTCACTAATTGGATTAGAGTATTGCTCTATACAGTAGATCCCTGTTACCCCCTGGCGTTGCGTTGCATTTGCAACCCAGAGGTAAACTTTTCCCCGCGCCCCTTCCCCTTTGCCCTTCTCACACACAGCTTCTGTGTTTGGCACCTTCTCAGCAAGCAAGGACGCCTGAAGTTAGGGGGCACCAATGTGCCAATTACCCACACAGTGATGGATAGATGATAGATATTCAGAGATAGTTTCGGCGCTCTTGCCGCCCCCTACGAAATGGCGCCCCGGGCGGCTGCCCTGTTCGCCCGTGCCTAAAACCGTTACTGAGGTAGGCTAAAGGACATTCAATCATTTGATGCAAATGTTACCAATGATCTTATCTGGGCGTAAAGTCAAATTATAGTCAGCGCTTCAGCTCTGTTTCACTACATTTATATCATTCCGAACAGTTCCCAGAGGAACTAGTGGGAAGAACAGAACCAGTATTTCGTGTAAACATTTATAGCAGCGTTGATAGAATCTTGAGGTCACCGAGTGTGAATTCCTATCCACTACATTAGCTGTAACCGGTTTAACTTGTTACAAGCACACTGATGGGTGTTTTAGCTCCTATGGAGAATGATTAATGCCGAAGTCTAGTAACTACATTATAAAATGTCAGAATCCCTCTATTTCTGTTCAGTTCCTGTGTAAAATGCTGAAGAGTGAGTGGTGTGTAAAAGTGCTATACTAATCGAGTCCGGTCTTGGACTCAAGTCCAGTATCGAGACCATTTTTTGCTTTCTCGGTCTCGTCTCGGACTTGACCCTTCAAAGACTCGGCCCACAGTGGGAGTAGGACTTGTAATTTCAGAGCGAGTTCTTGACACCAATTTTTATTTTTATGTTCAAATACCCAATTATCCATCATTACAAGTCGATTAAAATAATTGTGCTGTCGATGTTAACCTGATATGGGTCCCATGTTGTAGCACTGCTTAAATGTACTTATTAAGAAGGAATACAATTTTAAAGGATACTGAGTATTATATTCTAGCGTAGTATAAAAATTATTTAATTTAGTTAAAATTGGAAAAATGTTAAGTAGCCTACTAATCTAGACATACCACTAGAAAATGTGTTAATTTATTAACTGGGGTGATATTAAGTCATGGTTATGAAAATATTTGTTTTTTTGGTCTTGGTGTCGGCTTGGTCTCGACACGGTCTTGCTTTCTCAAAGACCCAGTCTCGATTGCATGTAAAAACCAACGGTGTTGTCCCCATAACTAGTGTGTGATATAATCGCCGTGTAATTGAGTTACAATTTATATTTTTATTATATTTCAATAAAGCTACTTAAAAATTCAACAAATTAAAAAAAACAAGTCCACTGATCTATGGTAGCCTACATTTTGTTTCACACCTCATTGTTCCAGAACCTTTGCCCTCCCCCAAAGTTCTCCAGGAAGTGAAGGTTCCAGTGGTGGAGAATGATGTTTGCAGAAGACTTCTGAGATCTCAAGCTAATGTAACGGAGAACATGATGTGTGCTGGGCTATCAGAGGGAGGGAAGGACTCATGTCTGGTAATAAGCAAAACATTTACATTTATGCCTTTAGCAGATGCTTTTATCCAAAATGACGTACAAAAGAGGATCAACAATCAAGCTACATAGAAATCTTAGAAAGAATGCCTCTAGAGGCATTTCCAGAGGGTGAGAGTGAGAGTGAAGGCAAGTGCAGTGGAAGGGGGGACACACAGAACACAGCTTTGCCAAGTGGCAGGATGCAGGTTCATGTGGGCATAAACAAAAGCATATATATATATATATATATAGGCTACAGATTCGGTGAAATGTTTTTTTTTTTGTGGTCTTTATCAAACTAGGGAGATTCTGGAAGTCCATTGATGAGCAAGCAGAACTCTGTGTGGATCCAGTCTGGGGTGGTTAGTTTTGGAATAGGCTGTGGTCAACCTGGGTTTCCAGGCGTCTACACCAGAGTGTCCCGCTATGAGAAGTGGATCTCATCCTACATTACCAGCGACCCACCGGGGTTCATCCGATTTTCCCACTCTGGTGCCGTGGCCACACCTGCATCTACAACACTCTTACCAACCACATCTCCAAGACCTAATACCAACAAAGCCTCCACATTATTCTCACACCATGTCCTTTTCTCCACCCTCTTCATCACAGTGCTCATGTTTATCACTCACACAAGATGACAGGATGACAGCACAGTTAGGAAACTAACTGTAGCCTACATAACTGCTCAGGCAGCTCAGGGACAAAGATGACTTCGTAGGTCCAGTCCCATTTCTTACTCTTTAAAGGAGTGCTGTTGTTCCAGGTCACTGAGTGCTGTTAGTAGGGAAAATAATTAAAAAAATTTGATTACAAGTTCAGACGAAATAATGAAGCGGCAGCTAACGTTAACTGAATGGGGCATAGGAAAATGAAAGCTGAAGTAATTTACTGTGCCCCATTCAGGTAGTGCTAGCTGCTGGTTCACTTTTCTTTTCTTTTTTTGTTTTTTTTTTCCTGACCGACAGCGCTTGGTAACCTAGAACAGGGCTATGGATTCATTCACACCGGATTTCTCCTTTAACACTAGGCTCTCGTTTCAAACCGAGAGCCCTCCAGAGTGTATGGGATAGAGATCTAGAGATTTTGCCTACAAAAGGGGAAACCACTGTGTATATTTTCACATGACCACACTGTAATGACTAGAGCTAAACACAGTAATGGTCCTTATTTGGATGATAGGCAATCTTAACCCTAATGTAGGCTAATTTTAGCACAGTGAGGCAAGATGACAGCTTGGCAGATCCCTGCCTGTGAACTGACAGACTTGGTGTGCCACATAAATTAGTGCCACATATCTGACTGCTGCATAATTAAAGAACATTACATCACAGCATCATTTACTCATTAAATTTGACTGAGTGTAACTTCAGGACTCTGTTTTGAATGCATAAAATATATATATAAAACTTTATTTGCTTTCCCTCCTTTACCTTACATCAGGACACATGCTAAACACCAAAATAAACAACACAATACAAAACTCCACATGATGGGAGTTTATCAATAAACAAAAGGGTAACACAATCTGGTATAAATCATGATATTCTGCCAAAAAATAAGACAAAAATGTTACAAAGGGTACTGATGACAGACAAAACAAAAAAGGAAAACAACACAATCGTCTGATAGAGGAAAATTGTCATAAAAAAGTATAGTAGCTTAATACATAATCACTATAGTAAAAGGCATTGTGTTAGTAAAATGTGATTTCATATACCAGTAATAGCACAAAGCTAATTAAGGAAATTTTAAAAATGTTTTTAAATATAATTTATCGTACATCACTCTGTTATCTGCATGTTCCTGAGGCTGCAATTTATACAAATGGGCGCGCTTGAAAACACAAGTTAACCGTATAAGGGTGATCCACAAATAGCACACAGAAGTGTGGTATATCAAGGAATGGTACATTCGTAAGCAATAAACAATTCCAGTTCAAGAATAGATGAAAAGGCTTCACAAAATACAACAACAAAGAGAGGACTGAAACAAGAACATCACAGAACAGCTAGACAAAAATACTTGTGAATTAAAAGCATTATGGGCTTTTGTGACAAATCCATTACTGAGAAGAAAACTCGTGGATATGTTGAATCATACAAGTTGATGAACCAGTTCATTAATGATGACACAGGCATCTGGATTATTGTGGGGAGGCTATCTGACTGGAACAGTCAGTCTACAAATAACTGCACCTCCTGGGCACTGGAGAGAGATGTTGAGCAACTCCCTCCCTGCACCAGTTTGCAGATCCAAGGTTTCTAGAAAGCGTAGTCTGTTAAAATCTTCGTTGTTTTACCATTTACACCCAACGGTGTAGCTAACTACTAAGACTGCAATGCAAGTCAGCAGACGGCAAGTTATGGAAGCCTTGTTGCACTTAGTAAGAAGCTGCCTACACTGATTGCCAATTCACAACCAAATCCCTAACATCAATGGGCCTAATTCACCAACCATTCTTACGAAGAAATTAAATTAAAATCCACTTACGCAATTTTCAAGAAAATTGGTATTCACTATTACACGTTTTAAAATTCACATTTCTTAGGAAGATATTAGTGAATAAGGCCCATTATTACCACGGAGATGCCCCTCTAATGTGGTACCCAAGCAAACAGACACAAAGCTGCACAATGGGGGCTACCAGTTGCGCTAAATTGCAGTTCTGTATGCTCCACTCATTTGACCTAAGCTCAGTGGTCCAGTCGAGATGTGTCCAACAAGACTGTTTTCTAGGACACACTGAGACACAGACTGTAAGATAGATAGGATCTAGCAGCAGAGCCCCAGCCACGTTTAGAGTGGTGCTAGCAAACAGCAAACTGGTAAAACAACGTATAAAATGCTGAGTCGATCCCAATATGCACAAACATTTCCCATGTTCATTTTTCATTCCAATTATCTAGGGTTGTGCAAATAGTTCATTCCTCAATTTCTAAGAACATGTACATAAACAAAACAAAACAAAACAAAAAAACAACAACAAAAACAAAAACATGAACACAAATACCTGGTCATTCTGTAAGACATCTAACAAGGTTTACTTTAGATGCACTAGGTCCTGTGAAACAAACTGCGATGTATTTCAAAATAGTGTAAGATGAGGAGAGACTGGGGTGCAGCTAGTTATGTTGGTCATTTCCCGATCCTACCCCTTCTCTCTCCCTCTGACTTGCATCCAGTCTGTCTGTCAGTCTGTTAGTCCAATCAGGACAAAGGCAAAGGGGCAAAAATATACTTAAAAGAGACAGTGCAAGATTGTTTCTGGCAAAAAAAAACCAAATACTTTGCTATAACATGCTGTGTGATGGGGCTGATATCTGACATATGAGCTTTGGTTTCAGTATTTTGACAATCTTCAGCTTTCAAGGCACAAAGAGAGAAAGAGAAAGCACTGTGAACCATCTGACGAGCTACTGAGGATAAAAAAAAAGCAAACCATCTGACTTTGAGCAGGCACGTTAAGAAAATTAAGTTAAAGAAATTCAGGGATTATTTTTTCTTTTTTTTTTTCTTTTTTTTTGCCCTACAGTTTTGACAGGTTCAGTTTCACAAACCCCTTCAAAAAAAAAAAAAATCAAAACACAACAACACACAATACTGCATGTTAAAATGACCACATTAACAATCAGCTCAGCCATTGTGATTCCAAGCACTCCAAGGAAGTGTTTTGTTATTAGATACTCCTAAGTTGTGTTTTAGTTAAAAGAGAGTCAAGATAAACTGCTAAATTGACAAACAGCAATAACTGGGACGACAGATTAGTATGAACACAGCTGTAAAAATGAATGGCCTTGCATAGCTTCCCCTTTGTTTTTGTAATAAGACAGGCATAGGCAATGTAATAATGTAACTAGGAATATTACGTAAAG
This sequence comes from Tenualosa ilisha, assembly GCA_015244755.2. Taxonomy (NCBI): domain Eukaryota; kingdom Metazoa; phylum Chordata; class Actinopteri; order Clupeiformes; family Clupeidae; genus Tenualosa; species Tenualosa ilisha. The sequence continues at coordinate 81,650 of PYXC01000504.1, forward strand.
TCAGTGAGATATGATCCTCGAGGTCTCCAATTATTGGGTTCCCTTTTTCCTGATCACATTCTAATAGTCACTACAACATACAGAGTATTACTGCGACTCTCCACTTCATAATATAATTGCAGTCCGATTTTGAAAATTTTGTTTACCAAGTTGCACAAGAAGTTAGGAGGACATGACAATGGACATGCAAAGATGAAAATCCAATGTCCCAACTCTCAATTTAACTGGCATGAATCAACTTCATTGGTTCCCGGCTGCTGGCCAGTTAAGCCAATGAGGGCTTAAGGCTTTGGGAGGTAGTGGGATTCAGCCAAAGATTTAAAGAGGGAAGAGGAAGGAGCATGCTAGTTAGGGCAGAAGACAGAACATGCAAGTTAGGAGATCAAAACATAATATGCACCAGACACAACTAGGACATCGTCTGAATCTCAGTATCTCCCCTATGCCCTGAACTCTTGAACACTAGACCGACATGAATCTGCTTCATCAGGCCTCAGGGCCTCTGGGCTTTAGGCTGAATCCAAATGTTCTCCCTAAACCCAAGACTTCAACTTTCAAATGCTTAACTGGCATGACTCAGCCAATCATGAAGTCGATATCTCTGAGTTAAATCCTCAAGGGTTTAGGGCTTAGGGCTTAGGGGTGGACACTGGGAATGACTTAGTTTTACTTGATTTAAAGAGCAGATCTAGGTCTTTGAGAAGACCAAGTTGGCTGAGGTGGGAGCGCATTCGTGTTGTGAGGCGCTGAGGCATGGATGAGGCCGTCAAGACTGCTGGCCCCCCCAGCGGGTCTCCATGGGCTGTCTCAGGAACTCCTCCACCTGTCGTGCCATATCCATCGTCTCATCCAGGTCAAAGTCACCGTCTGCATCCAGCATGGTGTCATTCCTATGGAGCCGCACCACAAGCAGGTTGTGTGTGTACACAAACACACACAAAATACAAACATGGAGACATGATCACCACAAGCATACGTGTACACACACACAAAATAAACAATAAAAACAATAAAACAAACAAACAATAAAACATATGAGATAGGACTCCCACAAGCAGGTGTGTGTATACATGTACACAAACACACACACACGCACGCACGCACACACACCGACAGAATACAAACATGTATACATGTGAGACATAATCACCACAAGCAGGCATGTGTACACACACACAAAAACACCCAAAAGTACTCCTTTACAGCACAGGCAGTTTTGTCCGTATGTATGTATATTTTGTAAAATATTGATTTATTTATTTTGTAATATTATTTTTTTGTCTGTACTCACACAGTTGGATAGAGGTTAAACGTTTGAGGCTGGCTGACGGTGGGGGAGACTGTGTGGTCCATGAAGGAGGGAGTACCAGGAGACGGATCAGGGACAGGTGACGAGAACCTTGACGAGGAGAGACACCTTTCAGACATATGGACTCAACACCACTCACAAACCGTGACCAAGGATCAAGGAGTTTATTTGTGTCACATACACTGAAATACTAATGTAAGACATGCAGAGAAACTGCATCAATTTGAGTATTTATATCAGTAAATGAGAAAAGAAACACACAAAAAAGCAAAAGTCAATAAAAGGGCATTAGTCCATAGTGGGATCAACTTCCATGTAACAAACATGTTATGTGTGTAGTTGCGTTTTCATGAAAAACAAGTTCATAAAACACACTCCTACAGGGTGTTTCACCTGAGAGTGTGTGAGAAAAACTTGCACGCAGGAACTTACTCGACTTTCACAACTTGCTTGATCTCTGGTTTGACATAGCCATCTACTGCCTTTGCTGGAAGAGACGGGGTAAAGCACAAATTTCACATTAAGTAAGAAACACACATCTCCCACCTATTCAAATATTGGAAAGTAACTTTAAAATCACCACAAGAATCTATTGCAACAGTTTGTTTGTGTGTGTATGTGTGCGCGTGCGTAGGTGTGCAGAAGAAACAGAAGACCTCATTTTTGGTCATTTTAGTTAGTTTTGGTTGGTTAAGGTAGTGTGCAGTACTGAGAAAAAATATCATCTTTGGGCTAGTAAGGTTATGTCTGTGTGTGTGTGTGTGTGTGTGTGTATGTGTGTGTGGCTGTGCGTAACAGCAGCTTACACAGATAAGGTGTGCAGAAAAAACAGAGGACCTAATTGTTGGTTAGTTGTGTGTGTATGTGTGTCTGTGTATACATCAGGTTAGCCAAAGGTAGTGTGCAGTACTGAGAAAAAATATCATTTTGGGTAGTGGCTAGTAAGGTTATGTCTGTGTGTGTGTGTGTGTGTGTGTGTGTGTGTGTGTGTGTGTGTGTGTGCATGTGTGCATACAAGAGTAGCTTGTAAGAGTAACTTGTACACCAGCCACAGGTGTACAGTAGACGACACCTGATCTTTAGGCTAGTGTGTATGTATGTGTGTGTGTGTGTGTGTGTGTGTGTGTGTGTATGTGTGTGTGTGTGTGTGTGTGTGTATGTATGTGTGTGTGTAAGAGTAGCTTACCAGCCACAGGAGTGCAGTAGCGAGAGAACACCTCATCTTTGGGTTGGTTGGGGTAGAGGAAAAGCAGATGGTTGAGGTCACTGATGCGATCAGCCAAGGAGCGGATGGAGAAGTCTTTACTAGTGAAGGGCAAGAGATTCCACACCATCCTCTCACCTACCAAACAAACACAAACACAAACAAACAAACACACACACACACACACATTATTCGAGGGCTGTGAAGAGGAAATGAGTGGGAGAGATGTATAGGAAATGACCCCGGGTCTCACACACACACACACACATTTGGGAAATGACCCCGATTCTCTCTCTCTCACACACACACGCACACACACACACACACATTATTCAAGAGCTGTGAAGAGGAAATGAGTGGGGGAGATGTTTAGGAAATGACCCTGAGTCAAATGCATATTGGGGTCTCCATGGACAATTGACCCAAACGACATACAGATTTTTCCTTAATTTCCTTCTGGTTAAAGGCATAAAGGCATAAAGGCAACAGTGGCAGCAAATGAAGAAGGCTATGTCCGAAATGAGGAGGTAGTGACTTGCAGCCTCATTGTCTAACAGGTTACCCGTCATAGACGGCATCAGGGCACCAGCTAAAAACTTTGTTTAGGATGACCTAGCTAGACAGCTAATTCGAACGCTGACTTTTGTTTACAAAATTATTCATTTACATTTATGCATTTAGCAGACGCTTTTATCCAAAGCGACTTACGTATTTTGTCAACTATCAATTACATCAGGGCCAGTCTCCCTTAGAGCAACTTAGGGCTAAGTGCCTTGCTCAAGGGCACAACAGTGGCAGCCAGGATTCGAACCCACAATTTTCCAGGCTACTTGCATGCTAGCTAGGTTCCTTAACTACTACCCCACCACCGCCAAACATGCCTTACTGTCACCAAATGCCACCTTAGAATGCAGCCTTTTTTCCCCGCTTCAGACACACTGGAAGAGTCTCTCACCAGCTTTGTTGGGGTTCTCTGCCACCCATGCGATGGTGATGCCCCCGATCTCAGAGTCGCTGAAGCGCAGGAGGAAAGTGCCGTTGGGCTTGGACATCAGCATGTCCTGTGCCTGCTGCTTGTTCACGAAGCCCAAGATTGCCCTACACACACACACACACACACACACACACACAAATACGTTCAGTGATTGCCATAACTGACTCAAGCCTATTGACCTCCCTAAACCTTATGTCCTCAACCCTTAAAGACTTAACTGGCATGAATTAGCCAATCAGGATGTTGACTCATGCCAGTTAAATCTCTGAGTCTTTGGTACCTAGAGCTTGGGGAGGCATTGAGATTAAGCCATTGCCTCAGTGCTGACATCACTCTTACCCGTCATTCCAGTGGGCCTTCAAATGCTTCTTCATCAGCTCCATGACACCATCAAACCACTGCCAGAAGGTGAAGTTCCTGCCTTGTAAACTCTCCTACACACACACACACATTGCATTTTATACCAATAAACTCAAAACCTATAGAGACCACCAGTAAACCACTAAACAGCCAGTGCGTTTACAGTGGTATTTAAAAGCATGAGTGGATCAATAAATGTTTCTCTTTCAGTTTGCATAAAACACTGCCTTCAGTTTATATACAATGTGGCTTACAGAAGAAATTACCGTATTTTACTGTCTACTATGCTATTTATACACTACTACCGTAATTTCCAGATTATAAGAACCAAGGTTAACCAATTTTGTAAACTTTCTTCCTCTATGAGGTTAATACATGGGTGAGGGCTGTATACAGGATTGCATTTCTTTTCATTCTACTTGATCTGATCTGATTGTGATTCAATAGGTAATGTTTAGCAAACTGAGGTTAATACATGGGTGAGGTTAATACAAGGGTGAGGTCAATACATGGTTTACAACTGCAATCAGTACACCATCAGCCTGCTGCAGCCATACAGTTGATACATTTCTTGTTGTTTTCTCACTACATGCAGTCAAATGGGTTTCTTTTTACATACAGAATCATGTCTTGTATGTCTTATTTGCAAATGCTTACACACAGCGTGCCAGAAATGGAAATCTATTGTCCAAAACCGTACATACAGTACAAAACCCTTAGTTCAGCAATAACAGCAGCACAATGGTTGCATACATAGATGATAATTCTTGAATGAACACTAAATAGATACTTTGGGAAAAAAAGGAGAAACAGGTAAACCAGCTACAATTTCAACTGCAATTGGAAAAGTTAACAGTACAACTTTGTTGTATTTGGAGTTTTGAAAAACGTGATTCCAGATGGACAAAAGCATGTAGCATCTGGGCAGAACTGTAGGCCTGTGCATCTTGAAAAATTTCTATGAGACATTCAGAATGTAATGCATTTTCAAATTCTCATTTTAGAAATTGCACACATCACTGTTAACACTCACACAGACATAACTGGTAGTTATTGTAAAGACATTGGAAGCAGGGTTTTGAAGTTGATGTAGTCCATGAAGATTTGAAATATAATGAAGATAAATGTAGTTACAGAAATGCCAGGACATGTTAGCATTCTGAATGTCAGTGTACTATGACTACACGTTCACTATGTTAAGAGTTTACAAAAAGTATTTTAAATACAGGTTAATGATTGTTAGCAATTGAAAAAAAACCTGTAAGGCAAGGCAACCTTTTGTACAGTGTATAGTGCATTTCATACACAGAAGTTCAATGCAAAAAAGAGTTGAGGTAAATAATTTAATAATAATGAGGTAAATTTAATCTCCTTAAGTATAAGTTTTATTAGTTTTTTTCTTTTTGCTTTTACTTCTTTTCTTTATTAAGGCTTGCTATTTGTTTCTTTTTTTTATTGCATTGCTGTAAACGAGCTTAATGCTTAGTCAATTCTCCCTGAATAAACAATGACTGATGATGAATGGTGTCCTACCCGGTTGAACTGGGACCAGGTCATGGTCATGTTGCGGTAGTCCTCAGAGTTGACGTTAGTGCTGCTGAAGCCCTTCTGGGCCAGGAAGACGAGGTTTTCCTCTGAGAGGCCCCGGTTACTCTGCATTTCTGCCTTGTACTTCATGTTGAGGGTCTCACACAGCTGTGGCCATAGGACCTTGTCAGGCACCACGAAGGGCACCCTTCCCTATAAGAGGACCCCAGCAATGAATATACAGAGTGTCTCTTAACATAAAGGATAAATCCTTAACTGCTGCTGTTATAAGCATATTACATTATCACATCTTGCCAAGCACCATCCCAATGTCAAGGATAGTTCCAAATTCTATTAAGTTCCGGGTCTTCTGATTCTAATACTTTAGAGGGATGCATTGATGAATTCATGAAACACCCACAATCCCCTGCGTAAAAATCATAAAAATCTGTGGATTTTAAAACGACCATGTCAGAGCAGCCATACAGAGTCATCTCAAATCCTTGGGAGGTAACTGTCCCAGTCACTGTCACTGTCACATGACCTTTCGTCTTACAAGTTGCGAGTTTTTGACCTTGAGAGGTGTTAATGATATACCACAGGCCACGCTCATGAAGAGACAACTACTTTTAGCAGAACAGAGCTACAGTGAATATTGGATTCTGTAGCCTAGAGAGGAGATGACTACACCGACACACAGGCTATTTCAAATCATAGAGATTTTGCTATGCTTCCCGGGAACAGGAGCTCTACATGGGACATAACCAAAATACATGCAAAAGAGAGAGGTGAAAACCGCAAACACACACACACACACACACACGGCTTCACACACACACTTACACACAGACAGACACACACACACACACACGGCTTCACACGCACACTTACACACAGACAGACACACACACACGGCTTCACACACACACACTTACACACGTACACACACACACACGCACTCACTGCTTCAGAGAAAGCGTTGTCCCAAAGCACGGTGGCTGTGGCATTGTTGTCTTGACTCCCATGAACAATCACCACCACAGGCAAAGATAAGGTCTAAAAAAAAAAAAAAAATACACACACATAGCAACTAAATAAATACACACACACAAGTTAAAGCTGAAATCAGGCAAAAAACCCCAACAAAAAACAAGTAAACTTAATAGGCTTTGTCTGGCCTTATTTGGAAAGCTGTGTTACAGTCAAAGATTTTTAAACCCAGACAGCATTACATGGTTTCTGAGACCTGAGAGTTTTTGTTGAATTCTGAATACACATGATCCATTCATTCAGTGAAATAAGCTGAAAATAAGTGAGAGTTCCACTAAGTCATTTTCAGTAAACCTTCAGTGCACTTTCACACCACGCTAATGGCTAAAAGAGCCTTCCATGTCACACTGATTTCACAAGTAACTGTCTCAGAAAACACATGCACAAAAAATGCCTCTTTGCCAAATTTATAGAGAATCTAATCTGACATAGCATCATTGATATCAGTGTTAGTCAGTATAACAAGGTTTTAAAACTACAGCCCCTTCGAGATCAAAGTAACTGCAAGCATGATGGCGAGGACTTCATGATTTTCAGCACTGTTCATATGACATTCACTAGGGGTGGGAACTTATAGGATTTAATCTGTATCAATGCTATTTTTGATTCTGCTTATCAGTTTAATTCTTTATCAATTCTCTCATCAGTTCCTTGCTGCTTAGAAGGTACTCTACACAGGTTTTCAGTATCAGCACAAGGACCAATAACATTGCCTATAACACTGAGGTCTGAAACATGTCGGCACTGATAAGAGGAATTAACAAAGTCAACGAGATATGACACCAGCGAACTGAAGCATTTGATTCTCCATTCTAGATTCTCAATTCCCAGCCCTAACATTCACAGCTTACAAAGGTGGAGCGTTCAGTCTGAGTCATAATTGCCCGTGACTATGTGTGTGTGTGGGTGGGTGTGTATGTGTGGCGGGTAACAGTTTAGTTTCTCTCTGTCTCTCTTTTTTTTTTACCTTGACATGAAAAACGAGTTCATTTCCCCCCACACTGAACTGGGACTCAAACAGAATAGTGAATTTCTCTTCAGTCACAGACTCGGTCCCACGCCTGTCTGATCGCTTGATGCGCTTGAGAGACTGAAAGAGAAAGCAACATCTTCACAGAGAATAGCACAAACTGCAATAGGAGGTGTGTGTATGTGTATGTGTGTGTGTGTGTGTGTGCGTGTGCGTGTCTTAAGTCCAGATTAGTGTGAAGAGCAGAGACAGGAACTGTTGTATAAGTTCAGGGTTATTGAAGAACAGGTTTCCAGTTGGAAGGAATACAGAGAGCTGTGGAAAGTGGGAGGGCAAGAGAGGTTACCATGTTTCTGAAGTGTGCGCTCAGAGTGCCTGTGGTCTGATGGTACTCCATCACACAGTTATTGTTCAGGATTTCTCCGCTGCTGTCGCTGTAACACACACACACACACACACACACAATTGTGAAACTCAAAGCAGTATGCTAGGCTACAAACATGACCACAGAGCTTTTGATTTATCAGCAGTGGTTAACTTGAAATTCTTCCAGCAGGGGTTAGAGAAGAAAATAAAAGAGAGAGAGCAATTATATCATCAGATCTCAAACAGGAGAAAGGGTTGAGAACCAATTCACAGTATTATAATATTTGTATTATAATACAGTATTCACAGTAGTATAATATGAGTATTAGATGCAAGGTTTGTAAAGAACTTGCCCAAGGTTCTAAGGCTGACAATGCATCTTAAACAAACAGGGAAAATAACTGCTTACAATCCTCACTATCGCAGACAAAAACTGAACATATCACATGTAGATCGACAAACAGACAGAGACAGATAGACAGATTAAGTAGCTTATATGACAAATTCCAATTGGTATGCATAGGGAATGGTGAATGGACTGCATTGATACAGCGCTCTTCTACTCTTATGAGCACATGTAGTGATTTACAATGTCTGCCTCACATTCACCCACACATGTATACAAATTCATACACTGGTGGCTTGCACTACCAAGCTGCTCACCAGGAGCAATTTGGGGTCAGTATCTTGCTCAAGGACACTTCGATGGGGTCAGGTGGAGTGGGGCTCGAACCTGCAGTCTTTGGTTACCGAATGGCACCTATGCCACCTGTGCCACCATCACCCCAGGAATTTGTGTAATAGGATTGTATGGAACTGTATGAGTATGATGAGTTTTAAACTTTTTTTTAAGACTTTTTAAAGACTCTGCAGAAAGCCTGTGCTTTAGATCTAGTCAAAGCTTTTCCATCTCCATTACCACAGTCAGTGGTAGTCCTCAGTCATTAACATCAGTGTAAATCAGTGTGCTTGCATCGCGTGTGTGTGTGTGTGTGTGTGCGCGCGCACTCACTTTCTAGTGCTCTCGTTCTTCAGCAAGGCTTTAGCCTGCAGCTCGTTGATGATAGTGGCCTTGACCTGCGGAGGGTTCATGTGCACGTTCAGCTTCCCGCCTACCAGCAGACGCACCGTCGCCGCAAACTTCGTCTGAGTCTTCAGGACTTGAGGAGGCTGTTTCTCGATGATGAAAGTGCTGTGCACACACACACACACACACACACAGACACAGACACAGATGCACAGACACACAGTCAGTATACAGTACACAGTTTTACACTCACACTTACATGCAATGTTTGAGCATGAATTTTCATGACACTCAAGACCCTGCCCATCTTAGAGATAAATATGGCTATAAACACACACACACACACACACACACACACAGATGCACATATACACAGTCAGTATACAGTACACAGTTTTACAGTCACACTTACATGTAATGTTTGAGCATGAATTTTCATCACACTCAAGACCCTGCCCATCTTAGAGATAAATATGGCTATAAACACACACACACACACACACACCACACACACACACACACACACACACACACAGATGCACATATACACAGTCAGTATACAGTAAACAGTTTTACAATCACATTGACATGCAATGTTTGATAATGAATTTTCACGACACTCAAACGCTGCCCATCTGAGATGGCATATGGCTATAAACACACACACACACACACACACACACACACACACACACACACACACACACGTATGTAAGGCTTAAACGAAAGGGAACTCTGGTGCCTGAAATGGAAGCTTTTTATGTGTAATTACACAGCTATGTCCACACCTGAGTAGAGAGCCAGAACTTTGAGCTCCACACAGACACAAACACACACACACACACACACACACACAACCACATACACACACACACACACACACATTCAAGCACGCGCACACGGACACAAACACACACACACACACACACACAAATTCAAGCACACGCACACGGACACAAACACACACACACACACACACACACACACAACCACACACACACACACACACATTCAAGCACGCGCACACAGACACAAACAACACACACACAATTCAAGCACACGCACACAGACACAAACACACACACACACACATTCAAGCACACGCACACAGACACAAACACACAACACACACACACATTCAAGCACACGCACACAGACACAAACACACACACACACATTCAAGCACACAGACACAAACACACACATTCAAGCACACGGACACAAACATACACACAGACATTCAAGCACACGCACACGCACACAGACACAAACACAAACACACACATTCAAGCACACGCACGCACGCACACGGACACAAACACAGACACACACACACATTCAAGCACACGCACACAGACACACACACACACACATATTCAAGCACACGCACACAGACACAAACACACACACACACATTCAAGCACACGCACACAAACACACACACACATTCAAGCACACACACACAGACACACAAACACACACACACATTCAAGCACACACACACAGACACAAACACACACACACACACATTCAAGCACACGCACGCATGCACACGGACACAAACACACACACACACATTCAAGCACACGCACACAGACACACACACACATTCAAGCACACACACACAGACACAAACACACACACACACATTCAAGCACACGCACACAGACACACACCTGGTGACTAGGGCAGATATAATGTCTGTGATGGTGGTGTTGAGCTCTTTGAGCAGGTCCTCAGTGGGTCCTGGGATCGGTAGCTGCTGCGTCAGATGCTCCACTCGCCGAATCTGTTGACGATTCTGCCAGATCATGTCAGCAAGCTTCTCACACCTAAACACACAAATACATATATCACACACACACACACACACACACACGCAACACACATACACATACATACATCCATGTATCACGCAAGCCCACACACACACAACACACACATAGACACACACACACACAACCATCAACCCACAGACACACACACATGCACAACCAACCACACATACACGCACAAAACCATCAACCCACACAGACACGCTCGAGCGCGCGCACACACACACACACAAACAATATTAATGACTGAAAGAATAAGCCATCATTCATATCTTTTTCTTCATGTCCATTGGCATCACAACACTGAAGCGTAAGGATACTGAGTCCATTACATGTGGGTGAGCACAGTCATCATTCAGCGCTAAAAGTAAACGAATGCATATTATGCCCCTGGGCTGAAATTAAAATTAACTTTTAAGTCTTTTCCTGAAGGACTACTACTAATACTAAAGTACTAATGTTATGACATCATCTTTTTCTGTTTACCTGAAGATGTTTGTGAAACAACAACAACAACCACAACAACAACGACAATAACAAACCACAGAATGGCTGTTGACTCCACCCCTCAGTACTTGCTGGAAAACTGAAAATGGGCTGGGGCTGTGTAAGAGGACCGGTGTTTGTTTGTTTGTTTGTTTGTTTTTACAGTGCACTCCGAGAAGACAGAGAGCTGGCCGATTGCGAGGGGATCGACAGAATGTATGTAAGCGTCATTTACCTTTACGCCTAGTAATTACCTTAGCTAACTTTTAAGCTTTACTTTGCTTTTAAGCTTAATAATTACTTTGCCTTTAAGCCAGCTAATTTGCTAACTAGGCAAACTCACTTAGATGGCCTGGATGACCTTACACTCAAAAATAAAACCACACAGCATCATGCAATGTATTGTGGTTCCATCTCTTGCTTAAGCCCCTCGCTGACTACATCAAATTTCACGACTTTTCCAAAAACTTTCAAAAAGAATTCACGGAATTCCATGATGGGCCTGAGAAAAAAGCAGCTTTTTTCAAAAAACACATTTTTTTCAAGGTTGCCCGCGCGAGTCCTGCCTTAGGCCCCATTGTTTGCGTGTGCGTACCAGGACTGCAGCACATCCAGGCTCCCCTCTGCAGGGCCGCCGTTCCCGGCCAGCTGCTGACGCCTCTTCCACTGGATCAGCTCGTCGTCCACAATCACCGTCTGCTGCTTCCGTAAGAGAGCCAGCGTAGTCTTCTGCTTCTCCGCCAGCTCCTGAGAGAGGACACAGGGGAAAGCCGTCGAAATTACGGTGCTTAATTATGGTGTGTGTTTATGTGTTTATGTGGGATGTATGAATGTATGTATGTGTCTATGTGTGTGTTGTGTGTGTGTGGGCTTGCGTGATATATGGACGTATGTATGTGCATGTGTGTTGTGTGTGTGTGTGTGTGTGTGTGTGTGTGTGTGTGTGTGTGTGTGTGTGTATATATACGTGTGAAGTCAACCATTAAATGCCCTGACTCAGTTAAGTCTATGTACCAAGGGCCATACCTGTCTGAATTTCTGCAGTGTGTTAGCCTCGCGGGTGAGCCAGCCATCCAGCGTGGTGCGCTTGCTCTGAAGGGTAGTCTCCCTCTGCACACGCTCAGCTGGGGGCAGGGTGGCCAGATTACTTATCTGAGCTGGAGAGAGAGAGAGAGAGAGAGACAGAGAGAAAAGTGGAGAGGGGTGAAGCAGGGTAAATGACAAAGACATGCATACCAAACAGTAAAGGTAGGTTCCTTGTTCTGCATTGACTCAAAACAAAAGGCCTCTATGCTGTCGTGAAACCTATCAAAAATTCTGTGTCTCGTGTACATGTAGTACAGACATTATCACTTATTATTGTAACAAAAAAACGTGTGTGTGTGTAAGAGAGAGAAAGCAAGTACTGTAGAGATGTGTGTGTGTGTGAGAAAGAAAGAAAGCAAGCAAGCGTATGTATGTGTGTGTGTTTGTGTGTGTGTTTAAGAAAGCAAGTACTGTAGATACGAGTGTGCGTGTGTGTGAGTGTGTGTGTGTGTGTAACACACCCTGTATGCGCAGGCTCTCCTGATACTGAATGATGAAGTACTCCTGGCTATGCTGCAGCTTGCGCAGCTCGTTCTCTGTCTCCTGGGTCATCACCCGCAGCTCCTCAAACGTCTGGTTGATCTGCTGGTACCTTTGAGATGTGCCGTCCACCATTCCGCCTCGGCTAGAGTTCACCTAACCCCACAGAGGAAGGCCAACACAGGCCCAGATAAGCGACTGCTGCTTGTAGTGTATGGAGTCCAGAACAGTCATAGTTCATCAGCCTTCTGCTTAGGTAGTAAATACAAATCTATAGACACATCTCATCTATAGACATGACACATACATGTGCCTATGTCTATTCATTGCTTTCTTTCTCACGTGTGTGTGTGTGAGTGTGTGAGTGAGTGAGTCAGTCAGTGTGTGTGTGTGTGTGTGTGTGTGTGTATGTGTGTGTGAGTGAGCGTGTGAGTGAGTGAGTGAGTCAGTCAGTCAGTCAGTGTGTGTGTGTGTGTGTGTGTGTGTGAGTGAGTGAGTGAGTGAGTGAGTGTGTGTGTGTATAAATGAGTCAGTGAGTCAGTCAGTCAGTCAGTCAGTCAGTGTGTGTGTGTGTGTGTGTGTGTGTGTGTGTGAGTGTGTGAGTAAGTGAGTGAGTGAGTGAGCCTTATAAACATTTGCAAATTTCTGCAGAATTCTGCGGAGCAAATATGAATATTCATAAACACAAAAGTGCTCATATTTAAGTGGGAACTTACAAATACATTCCATGCATATCAACTTGCTTAGACCAAAAATCACTAGTGTGTGTGTGTGTGTGTGTGCATAATGTGTTAAATATACATTGGCTCCTACAGTACGTGTCTGTGATCCTCAAACTCACATTATTTGCAGCCTGCACCAGTCTCTCCTCTGTGGACAGGATGTGCTTGATGCAGCGCACAAGCTCCAGTGGACAGCGATCATACGTGGTCTACAAGGCAAATCAAAATAAGCCATTCACATTTATGCATTTAGCAGACGCTTTTATCCAAAGTGAGTTACATTTTGTCAACTATCAATTGTTTAGGGCCAGTCTCCCCTAGAGCAACTTAGGGCACAACGGTGGCAGCGGGGATTTGAACCCACCAGGTTCCTTAAAAGCTATGCTACCACCGCCCAGTCGTACTAACCATTTAGCTACACAAATCTAAGTTGACTTGACAAAGGTGTGGGATTAGTCACGACAAGAAGACTAATTATATGCAGCCAACTGTAAACCCACACCCACACACACGAGAGAAGAGTGCCAGAACTTTGAGCTCCACACAGACACAAACACACACACACACACAAACACACACAGACACATTCAAGCACACGCACCCACACTTTGCAGCGTCAATCTCAAGGATTTCAATCAAAAGTGGGGATGAAGAACAAAACTTCCAAAAGAGAAATTTTAATATTGATAAATATTATCGGGCCAGCATCCAGCATCCATAACCCTGGTCAACCCCAGTCTAAACACACTATCTGAAAACTAACCCTTCCCACCCATGTACTCATACTAATTTTTCTAACACTGTGCTGCATCTTTTGGATTATTAGTGAAATTTATGAAGTTATGGAGGACTAGAGAAAACAAAAACAAAACTATATTGTTTCTGTTACAAAAAACAAACACACAAACAAAAAAGCACTTCACGGTCACAGTCTCTGATAAGCAAGCTGTCAACAGAAATGTTCTAATTTCCATTAAAGATGCCACGTGAAATCCATTGCCACATACTCTGTGACCCCATTTCAATTCAGTGTTTACAGTTTTTGTACACAAAACTGATTTTTTGGGGGTTTTTATTTTTTGGTTCACCATCTTAGACAAAGTGAAATAGGCATGGTGGCCACACTGAGCGGCAGAGTGACATGATATCACTCGCCGATCAGGACGGGTTGTCCCAGGCTAGCTTTGAATACCTGCAGCTGGGTGGCATAATGGCCTAGTTTAATCTTCAGTAGGAAGCCGTCCTCTCCCACTGTGTGCTCGGCACGCTTCTGCAGCTCCTGAATCAGGCTTTCCAGTAAGCGCTTGGCTTTGAACTCCTCTTGGGTGTTCTCATGGTCAACAGCATCCCTGAGTGGGAAGAGAGAGAGAGACACACACACACACACACACACAAACACAGAGAGACACACACTCCTGATAAAATGACTACTTCTACAGATTTTCAACAGTAGATAGAGAAAGGGTTCCCATACATTTTTATGGACAAAATTTCGAAGCTTTTCTATGACACGGGATGAAGTTTACATGACTTCTTGCAACCTCCTATCATACAAAATAACGTATTTCATACCACATTATTTAAGCTTCTGAATACCCGAATACTTCTAGCTTACTTCGATATCTGGGCTACTGAATTCCATGACTTTTTCCAGGCCTGAAAAATGGGCTTTTAAAATTTCATGACAAGCTGGGAGGACATATCTCCCACACTCAATACCTCACCACCCAACCCCTCCCACCCACCCCTCCCCCCTCTGTCTCTCACCATGGCTGGCCCTCTATCCACTGGGCCAGGTAGTGGCGGACCTCAATGGGGAAGTGCTGGCCATAGAGAGACTGCATTTGATGCAGTGCCTCACCCTGCAGCTGTTGTGTCTGCGTCCACAAGGCCATCTCCTAACAGAGGATAGATGAAGGAGAGGGGAGGAGAGGAGAAGGGGAGAGGAGAAGGGAAGAGAGAAGAGGAGAGGACAAGACAGGTGGGGACAAAGAACAAAAGACAAAAATTCTGAGAGGAAATAAAAGTGTACAAAAGTGAGGAAAGATGATTAGAAAAAAAGAGAAAAAGATAGAACGGCAAGGAAAGCAAGCGAGAGGATATAAAAGATAGAGGTATCAGAGGGAGGATGGAGTGGTGGGAAAAAAGAGAGAAAGAGAGGGCAGGGAGGAAAAGAAATACACAGAAACAGATGTCAGGCACAGTTAACAGTTTGAACAAGAGCCATTGGCACTGCAGTCTTTTTACCACACTCATCTGTAACTTTTTACGTAACAAAGCACTGGCCAAAAACAAGTACAGAAACAATGAGGGGAATGCATTTCAAATCAAATAAAAGGATTCTATCTTCATTTGGGATATGATTTAGCCTGCTTGAAGCAAGCATAGACCTGTAGCACCTTAGTATTAGCTGGTATCGGGTGACAGCCTAGCTAATTTGGTAGTAATGCTGGCAACAAATCAATAAAACTCAAAAACCTCCTCTTATGGAGCCAAGCCAAGCTTGATGCTGAGATATAAAATGGCTTTAGGAACTGGACAGTTCACATGCTGAGTTGATGCGTCATGAACCAAGCCTTGGAGATGTGCAGTGACACAGCCTATCATTGCCAATTAGCATATCAATAAGCATTAAGCATATAAGCAATTAGCATAGCAATAAAGTCAGACAAAACCATGTGTAAGATGGCACTTAATGTGCACTTCCAAAGCCAAAACCTGTAAAAACAACACGCAAGTGCCTTGAAAGAATGCTAACCAGGTCTTTGAAGAATGCAAACCAGACTTTCTAGGTATGCTCACCAGGATATGCAGCCTATGTTTTCTAAGACTTTCTCTGTCATTTAGATGTGATGAAACAAGTTAAGAGAAGTTCCATCATAGGCAAAGCTAATTAAACAGTTTAAACAAAATTCTCAAAGGGCATATTCACTCTAGATGTGATTTAACATTAATTAAGACCTGACCATGATTTAATGAAACCTCTACAATACTATAATTAGTAATTATACAACTACACAAAGGCATGGCATGCTTACTGTATAAGACCCTGTATAAGACACACACATGTTGATTCATGAAAGCCAATATATTTTTTTAAATGTCAAAAAATATTTTCATGTGGAATCCACTCTGCGTGCCTTTTAAGGGTATTCCCATTTGTCTGTTATGAAACAATAGGAAGCCTACCAGGCCACATTACCATATTTTCAATGCATTCAACATTCAAACTACTATCCAGACCTCAATAAAACACAATGCAAAAATGCATGGTAGAACCCTCTGGCTTACTGTTCTGTGTACTTGTTACAACGTTTCTAAAGGTCTCCATAGCCTTTATAAACATTTATTAACTATCTTTATAGCCTATGTGTTAATTGTATTGGAACTGTACTGGAGTGACACCAACCAAATTGCTTGAGTAACAGGCAACTACTGGGAACAGGGGAAGGTGAGTAATTCACATGCGGCATTTTAGTGGAGTTACATAACCAAATCTCACTCTGTGCATCGAACTTTCAGTTGTCAACAATAAATTTGAGCCTGACTTTCTCCAATGTTCAGATTTCTGCACATGGTATGCAAATTAACACAATTAAAAAGACAGTGTGTTAGTAAGTTTTTTGTGTTATATTTCCATATAACACATTTAAAAACAATATTGTCAAAATTAGTGATGATGGTTATGTTGCACTTACGCGTAACGCGTTGACATATTCTGCTAGGTAAACAAAACATTCCGAATATTCCGTTCCTAGATAATGGACGTAGGATAGACATTTTCCTTTTCCACATATTTGACCACGGAACTTTTTCTAGACGTTTTGGACCCAGTAATACAGTGAAAGATCCGTTCAGCAAAGGTTAACCTCACAGTTTCATTTTTAGCAGATGTTACTTATTTCATGGCTAACATTATCATGCTAACTCTGCTAGAAAAAAGAGTAGCTAGTTCCACATTCGGGTCACTTGTTGTACCTTGCCTCGACTAAGCAGCTAACACACACGTCTCTGACAAGTTAGTTATCGAGTAACTCCACGACAACAGATATATTTAAGATACGATGTTTCTTGTAAATGTTTGCATTGAGACATGTAGATATTTCTTTTAATCGAGTTTAGGAATCGGTAGAAAAGTTTGGGCAAGTTTTATATACCAAGAGCATCCTTGCCCATCTATCTGACATTAGGATGCTAGCGACAGTGCAGCTAACCTTAGCTAGCAACCCATGGGATTTGCACTGCACATTTTTAAACATGACAGTTCGTTCCTTTTCGGTAAGAAAATACATTAAAGTGTCATCAGTAACGGTAAACACACAACTATTGTAACCAGACCACCGTTATTTTCACGTTATTCAGAGCCCATTGACAAAGTTAACCATTGTCAAACCGAGGTTTCAAAATCAAGGAAATAGTTAGGCTGACAGTTAGCTAGCTGTGCATGCTGCAAGCACAAGTGACATTTCCTTGCTATCTCATGTGGCACAACTGAAGAGTTTCAGACAGCTTGAAAATGAACGGTCGCTTATAACAAACGTGCAACATGCAACTATTTAAATCTGTCATTACAAAAGTCTAATCCTGCCCTTGCTTCGGGCGTGACGTTAGATTAGTTAGCTAGTTGCTGTTTGGTGCTAAGCATTAACGTCACGCTAGGTTTTGTGTGTGGTCTTCAGAACTCTACAATCAGCATAAAAGAATGTTCAACAACGATACCAGAGTTGAGAGAATAGACTGCCCGCAAGAAGTTACCTGGAAAGTCGTGGTCTCTGCTAACGCTGTTGTATCATGAACCTGCTTAAAACTAAGTCCTATGTATGCATAGGATCAATCTGAGATGTCCTGTGTATACTAAGGGATGGCCACTTAGCAGTACTGCGTTGCCACGGCATTTACGATTGGGTTCCTCCCATTTGGATGGTAACTCCCACTTAGTTCTTGAGCCAGACCCCCAAATTAGCCCTTTTTTTTATTTTTATGGCAAGATGTACACGATGTGCCACCCTAGAGTTAGAAAATATGTGATAGCGTTGCATTGATGGTAATTGTGTTTTATCAGCCTGTATATGTATATTGTATTGTTAACTATGGAGGCATATTATTACAGGTAAGTAGGGTGAACATCTTAACTAATGGGTATCCCTTCCAGACTTATGTTGTGTCTCTCCTTAGGCCTACATTAAGATAACACTTTTTTGTATTGCAAGATGGCATAATTACTGTAAACGTACCTGTATACAATAATTTACAAACCAGAACGCTGAAAATTTTAATATTTTATTTTCATTTAAACTGATGCACTCGACTGGTGTGTATCACATCTTCATGTGATATAACATTAATTGAGACATGTCCACTCTTTCTCCATACCATTCACAGAGTAGACCTGTAAACTTCAGGCTTATAGGTGAATCAAGTGGACAGCTGATGCATTTGGCATGTACTGTATTGGTAAACAAGTTAAAAAGCCTAACTGTTTTCTGAAAGCACCCTGTATATTTAATTTAACATGGATAGAGACAAGTTCCTTCCAAACATTGGAAATGCATAGTCCGGTAACACTTTCTATGAACCCAGTATACATAAAGCATTATAAACACATTAAAACATATACATATAAACACATAAATGGTTATAATGCATTAATAAAGCGTTCAATGCAGACTCTAAATAAAATTTGGTTAACACATAATTACTCATGAAAATCAATAAGGCTCCATTACAGACAATAAGTAGAGGTATGTTTCCCTAGTATCAAAAGGCCTTATTTCCAAATATAATGACTTCAGTTTTGTCAGTGTTCAGCTGAAGAAAGTTTTGTGACATCCAGGTGTTAACCTGGTCTAGACACTGATAGAGAGAGTCAAGGGGGGCAAAATCACTGGGAGACAAAGCAAGATAGATCTGAGTGTCATCTGCATAGCTATGATAGCACATTGAGTTGTTCCTGATAATTTGAGTTGGTGGGAGCATGTAGAGGTTAAACAATAAAGGCCATAGAATAGATCCCTGGGGGACACCACAGGTCAGGGAAGTTGGTGTAGAGTTTCCCATGGCAACAAAATAGCTGTCTTGTAGTTAGGATTTGAACCAATTTATTACAACACCTGAGAATCCAACCCAGTGCTCTCTTATGCCGTTTAACCTGACACTCTTATGTCGACACCCTCAAGTAATATGTTACCTGAAGTTGGTCAGAACTGTCAGTCTACTGCAGGGTTGGGGAATGTCCAGCCCGGGGGTTGGATTCGGCCCGGCAAAGCCTTTGATCTGGCCCGTGGAGGCAAGGCCATTTGGCTGAGGAAAAAAAAAACAAACGTCCCTCTGAAATGAAATGAATAGCTATGTGTTATGAGATTGACAATATAGAATGTGGTATGGAAGTAGTAATGTTTAAACCTATTCAGAATATTCAGAATGTGACACTGAGATTGAAAATGTTATGAATTCCGTGTTGAAAGTAATATTTAACAGAAGTGTAGAAAACTGTTGTTGAATATTGGTGCTCTCGCTCGCTAGAGATGCTCTCACATATAATGTAGCCTAATTATCAGTTAACCAGTCTTTGGAACTTCAGTATGATTCATGTTCGGTAAGTCTACAAGTGTCAGCTCTGTGGTAAAAAAAAGAAAAAAAAAAAGTCCGGCCCCCGAAACAAGTTATAAAAACAGATGTGGCCCTTGATATCAAAAAAGTTCCCCATTCCTGGTCTACTGCTTCACCTGCTGCAGAGATAAGCCATATAATATATATGCACAATCGCTGACTGGTAAGACACAGAATAGAAGTTAGTGCAGACCTGCTCAAGTGGTCTCACTCTCTTGACACAGTGATGTGCTCAAGGGAAGGCCTTGCCCCAGGCTCTGGTGACTTCCTGAATTATGCCACACATTTAATATTGTATGATTGTTCTATAAAATGGGGAAAGGGACACTCACGATATCTGCTACCTTCTGCTTCACTGTTCTAGAGGGAGGGGACATATTTTAATAATAGATAGCAAGAATGTCATGGTCCATCTGCACCTGAAGATACAAAACCAGACTCCTCTGAAAGACACATTAGTGCATTTCAGCATATTATGTCAAACAGCACTTAAAAACCATTGTGGTCTTTTATGGAAATCTGTTGTTGTCTTCCTCGCCTCCACAGCCACTGTTGGCCGTTTGGGTACTAAAGCATAATTGCTTTGCGGTGCGTGTATTATAGCGTAGGCAGTGTTTGAATATTCTAGTCAAAAGAAATGCTGCTGAAATGCTCTTACTGCCTTATTGAAAAGTGAAAAATAGTGAAAAATGATGCGCTGTCACACAAGATCTTTTCACCTTAGCCTTGCGGTTAGGAGAGTGTTCATGGGCTACAGTTTCACTGGATAGCCTGTTACAATAAGCCAAGATGAAGCGCTTTCTGAATTTGACAAGATACTATAATTGCACATGAAGCATGAAAGAGTCAGAGACTAGCTTGTTAGCACACAGTAATTTCTTATTTTTTTATGCTGACAAGTTTTGGTGCCCTATGGTTAGAAAATCACAGGAAAAACTAGTTAAATGTGAATGTTTTTTTGCATGCTTTGAAAGTGGTACAAATTGCATGCTGATGCAGTCCGTTTTCTTTCACCGATTTAAAGCTTTGTGCAATGCCCTTTGTAGCCAAAATAACATTATCATGTTGGTGTGCCTCTGGGTAAAACTGAACTGATCAGGTATATGTAACATGGTATTTGGGAATTTTTAAATTCTAAGCATTCTCGACTAAGACTGAAAAACAGTTTGTACTACTGTATTTTGGAAAAGTGTGATCCCTGTTTCAATGCCCTGCACACGGTGTGTGACGTGTGTTGCCTTAGTGGCAGCCCTGAGTTTTCTTCTTTCCTGCGTTGTTCACACTCTAATTTGTTTATTTGCATATCTCCCAGGTGATGTCATGCTTTTATCCTGGAGATGTAACATGAATTCATCCAAGCTGTAAAAATGTGACTGACAGAGAGAGAGCGAGAGAAAAGAAACCCAGCATTTAGGACCTACAGGGAGTTGAAACAGGTGGACCAGAGAGATGCCAAAGCAGTTCGGGGCAAGTGCAAGCTCACTTGCAGCTTCTTTAGTTCACTGTTAATGTGTGTGGGCAGTGTCTCAGATTTCCTGAGCCGAAGATAAAAGAGGAAATGTCTTTTTAAATACTCTGTAAGAAATGTAAATTCTCACAAACTATCCATTACGCAAGCAAGTTATTTATTACACATCGTTCCGGTCAATAGACCCTCATGGAGGCATACCATTTGGGTTGCAGCCAGTTTGCCATTTGTTGGAGGCTTTGACAACAGACGGGGACAGAAAGCAACACAATGTTTTTTTAGAGGTGGAGAGAACTTCAAGAATTACATACCTCAGCTACTCCTGAGCTATTGTGGTCTATGCACTAAGGACCGGGACTATGGATATTTATTGTATACTGTTGTTTTTGGCATTTATGGGATGGATAAGACTGGTAAGAGTGCTTCTTTTTTCATTTACATGAAGTTACTGTCCAAGTACACAGTACACAGTCTTTAGCTCTACAATTTCCAGAGATCATGTGTTTATTTCTATAGTTTTTTTTATTATTGTTGTTGGTCACATTTATGCATCAGAATAGAACTGTGTACCTGGAATTCAGGGATAATGTGTGCTGTTTGAATGTGTGTGGTTGAAATGTGTCTGTGTATGTCACTTTTAAAGGTGAATGGCACACATCCAGAATGTTCTGTTATGCTCCAGCTACAGAAACAAGAGAGTAGGTGTCTGCTGCAAATAAATGAGCACAAAGGACAGCATCTCTCCTCATCTAACAGGACTGCAGGTGACTTCAGAAACTTTAACGCAATATTTGAAGAGCTCTTTTCCAAAGTGCATTAAAAGCCATTCAAATTTCTTTAAAAAAGCAATTTTCATAAATCTGAATTTGATTTTCAGCTAGCATTGGGACAATTGCAATTGGGTTAATGTTATCTGATTTGTCCTTACCCAATTCAAACAACAAAACAGTGATTTTACTGATATGAACTGAGAAGCACAATAAAAACATCATTCTTGTCTCATATTCATATGAATATTTTTGAAAATGGATATATAGTGTTTTGGAAAAGAGCTCTTAATTTGTTAATGCCTGTTAAGCTTATCTTATAAATACTTGTTTTCAGGGATCAGAATTAGCATCAGCCAGCAAGCAAATGCTGGTACATTTTGAAGGTGAGGGTAAAGTAGTTTGGATGATTTACTACTAAATGGCTGGTGAATTTCACAAATGTATCAGTCTGGGGCTGGCACAGATATTCTACACATTAATTCTGACCCCTGTCTATTTATTATTTGGATTTATGTCATAATGGCTTTCCGTGGCTTAATTGTAGTTAGATCAAAAAGAATTCACACACAGAGCCACAGCCACATATCCACCAAAAGAAATCTCTGACCAATTTCCCCATAGGACATCTCACAGTACAGAGCACAAATTTGACATTCCATTACCCACCGTTTGTATTGCTAAATGGATAAAGTGTGTACAGTGCGGAAAGTACGGAGCTTCCACACCATCTAACGAGTGAAGATGAAAAATGAACATGGCACGTGACATTTAAATCCACACATTTTGAACATGTTTTCAAACACAGAATATTGATGATTTGACCACAGACATACAGTCACTCATAGCGTAAATATTTAATGTGTGCATCATTCAGGGGATTAGCTAAGAAATTATGCATGATTAGTGGTATACAAAAGAATTACTTTACCATTAAAAGTAATGGGCCCAAGAGGTAATGTGCCTTCCAAGAGGTGGCAAGCTAAGCACAGGTGTTATAAAATGACAGCTATAAGGCCCTGTTTACATGCATCTGGATATTTTTATAAACAGATGCTTTTTTATCTGTATGGGCTTTTTGTTACACATAAACCCAGTTTTAGCCACCTCAAATGGATATTTTTTATAACGGACTGCAAAGTGGAGATTTTTCAAAACGCTGTATTTTCTAGATTCCGTTGAATATGTGTAAACGCAATTAAAAAAATATCTGTTCATGAAAATATCAATATATGTGTAAACAGGCCCTACAATTCTGGCTCAGTGTAGCAGAATCAAATGCTAACTGGATGTCATTAAGATGTCATTAGTAACACTAGTGGTTGTGTTAGCTAGTGTGAAGTGTGAAGTCCATTAGTTTAACAAATGCTAAAAATAATGTTACTTTTACTAAAACTACACTGTAATTATTAATAAAAAACAAACCCACTTCATTTTTTTATACAAGCAGTAATATACCATAATTGCCCTGTTATTAATATTGATTTAACAATTTTTTTTTCATCTCACCGAATTTACATGGGGGAGGTTTACACATGGGGATGCAAAGGTTAATCCAAAATTGGTTTGCATGACTTATAACTTCACTGGAGTGTGAATATTGAAAATATATGTCTCTTTCCACTCCCCAGCACACACACACACACACACACATAATTTTATTTCAGAATATTTGTGTGTATGCGCATATTTGTGGTTATGTCTGTATTTGTATGTCCTCCTGCATGTCTAGGCTGTGCTATAGAGTGGGATGGCGTCACCTGCTGGCCGTGGGCTCCGGTTGGGGAGACTATCTCCGTCTCCTGTCCTCTCCTTCTGCCTCACCACAGCCTTCCAGACGGTAAGACCAACGTGCCGATCAGATGGCTCAATGCCACCTGCAGTGTCTCTCTAGCAGCAGTTGAAGACTGAATCCTCATCTAAGCCTTTAGCCTTGAACTGTCAAATATGTAACTGGTATGAATCTGAATGGTATGAACTGTGGCGTTGCAATTCATGCAAGTTAAATCTCAGAGGGATCAGGGTTCATGGTTAGGGAGTGCATTGGGATTTAAATACAGAGAACCCCCCCTACAGGCTCAATTAGTCACTTCCTCTATCAACCCTAGAGTGAATTAAAAATAATTTCCACAAGTAGTAATGGAAGTAGAGTGAGTCACTGTATTTACGTCTCAATGCTTTCTGGGTAAAAAGTGACATCACCTGATTAATATTGATGGTGTCTGTGAACAGCAACAGCTTGATTGCTGTACCTTGATTTTACCGTGATTAGATGCAACTAGGTGATGTCACTTTTTACAACAATGGCAGCTTATGAGTGAAAAGATTTTGTGAAGTTCAATCTTATAAGGCCAACATGTCTTACTAGCCAGGGATCCCTTTAAAGAAACTGCTTGTTTTTAATGTCAACAATCACATGGTTCAGATGGTTTAAAAAAGTAAAAGTTTTTTTTATTTTATTGTATGATCAGCTGATTTGGTAATGCCACTGAAACACAGAAAAAGGCAGTCAGAAAACATCCTACAACATAACATTATCTGTGACTATACACACCCACTGGCCTGATGCAACAATTAACATTCAGTTACTGACTCAGCTTAACAGGGTTTGCTGGTGAAAATGATTCTGATATTTCTCTTGTAGTTCTCATCTCCAGGAACTGCACTAGTCAGGGCTGGAGCAAACCCAATGTGCCCTACCACACAGCCTGCCTCCATGAGGAGAGCAGCATTGAGGAGGACATCACAACAACCCAGGTGTTCTCTGGACCCATAAAGTGGTTCACATACTTTGACTTTGGGTAACCTGAGATCCACAGACTCCGCTACAACTCAGTTTAACTTTCGATTCACTTTAAATTCAATTTCATATGTCATACCATACATTAAAGGTTAAAGGTTATGTTATCCCTTATCATCTCACAATTTTTTTCTTGTTGCACACAGCTGGAGTACTTTGCCTTGGTGAAGCTGTTGTACACTGTTGGCTATGGAGTGTCTTTGGGCTCTCTTTGTGTGGCTGTAGTCATCTTTCTCGCTTTCAGGTGAGAGTCTGAATTTTAACTGTGTCACTTGTCACATATAGTTAGTGTTTTTGTAGTGGCATGGCAATCCTCTGAATGGATTTTGTAATTCTGGTTATTTAGGTTTTGTCATCTGCAGTAGGTCATTTTGGGGGACTATGTCCATATGAGATATATTGTGTGATACAGTTGTCATAATCCTGAAACACAACCTCCATTGTGTGATATAGTCGTATAATATTCTCAAGACATAATCTACATTGTGTGATAAGGATTGTAATAATCCCATTAGAAACGACAAAAACAAGCTTTTGTTGTTTTAAACAGGAGACTCCTGTGTACTCGCACCTACATACACCTGAACCTCTTCTCTACCTTTATTCTGCGTGGAGTGGCTGTGTTTGTCAAAGACGCTGTTCTGTTTGAGGACAAGACACTTGACCACTGCACCGTTTCCACGGTAACTGAAAGGCAATTTTCTTTTTTTGTCATCTAATCCATAAACAACACTTAAGGACCTTATCAGTCGCCTCATTCCCTTCTCTCCATATTCAGAGGAAAAATGACAGTACAGTTATTAGTTTGGCTCAGTTTTTGTATTTTAGGCTGCATTTTTAAAAATCTGGGCAGAGACAACAGATAAAATTAAGCATTTGCTAACTCTGGCATTTGCTAACTCAGGCATTGTCTCTATCAAATCAATAGATGAAATGAAATAAAACTTCCAAACTCATTTCAAACTCAAGACCCAGTGCTCTTCACATTCTGAGATCCAAGGCACTTTGGGGCAGTCTAGTAAACCTTGACATTTTGAGCATTTCATCTAAAAACATCTATGCAAAAGTGACACATATGGTTATATTCTGTAAGTCCTCAATAATAATATGTGAGGAAAGTGAATGTAATGAAATTAATAAATTATTTTTAATTGAAATTGAATATAAACACAACTACACAAAAACCTTAAAATCCCTGCACAGGGAGCACTGACTGCAAACATATAATGACCTACTGCATACACTAAGTAAAAGCTATAGGTAGACAAAAGGTAAAGAATACTGAAAATAGTGCAATGTTTCCTCCCTGCCAGGTGGGGTGTAAGGCTGCAATGACGTTCTTCCAGTTCTGTGTCCTGGCCAATTTCTTCTGGCTCCTTGTGGAAGGCTTGTTTCTTCAGACACTTCTGATCTTCACTTTTGCCAACAAGAGAACATTCTTCTGGTGGTACACCTTCATAGGATGGGGTAGGAGCTGAAAAAGCCTTAAGCTTGTTAACTGTCATGTTCAGTGCAGTCGCAGAACATACAGCAATGTAAATCGCTTTGGGACAAAACATTTGCTGAAATATAGGCCTATATATAGACATAAATACTAACATAATTGCCTTAAGATGGTCTCTCAGATGTTATAAAGATGCGATTTTTGAATTATGTGATGTGTTGATACCTTTTGGTGCTATTCTTGTTACAGGAATTCCCACAGTAACAATTATGATTTGGACCTTGCTAAAAAGTCAGTATGACAATTGGGGGTAAGACACATTTAGTCATATAACTATGCCAACCTGTACATGTTCAAGAAGTTACACCACCTCACATACCAAAGACAACTTCCTTATGGCATTTGTCTGAAACTATTCAGGTGCTGGGATGATTTGAACGGCAGCCTCTGGTGGATCATCAAAACACCCATCCTGATATCTGTGTTTGTAAGCATAACCAAGGAATCTGTCAAGAATGTATTCCTAATAGCCATGAAAGGACACTCTGAAGAGTGGCCTCCTCTAGTTTCTTCAGATTTCTCTAGATTTATTCATTTTATTCCATTGGGTAATTTTTTGTGGCTTTTCAGGTGAACTTCATGGTGTTTCTGAACATTAGTCGGATCATAGTAATGAAGACAAAGACACCTGAGTCCACTGGAAGAGATAAGCCGGTGTACAGGTGAGACTATCATGCTGCTCTAACAAGGCCAGGTAAAAACAGGCCATAGAAAAAGAGACCACCCATCTTTGTGATTAAGGTGTGATGTAATGCACATATGTGGAGGTGTAGTATTGGAATGCAGCTCGAAAAGAAAACAATATTTGTCTGTGCTTGTAAGGAATGTATGTCTGTTTAGTAGATGTGAGAAGCCTCTAGAGTCATTCCATAGTATGCCTAAGCACTACATGATCTACACAGAAAGTGAATTGAATTGAATAGGTATTCAATTTACTCAGTAAACTTAAGTGTAAGCAAAGATAGTTTAGAATGGTTCATCAACCATCTCTAGTAGTATAAGTGTTTATATGGTCTTGATCTATGTGGGACATTCCTCTAATGCAGATACAGTAAATCAGTTGTTTACAGCCAGCAACCTAAAAAATTTTCGAGCACATTTGTGGGATGTTCCTGAGAATAGATTAAGATAAGGACGATGTAGGTGTAGGTGAAAAGAAGCTTCTGTATCCTCTCATAGTCTACTGAGTTTTAACATGTGACAGTTTGCTGCCCCCTGCAGGCGACTGGCAAAATCCACACTGCTGTTGATTCCCTTGTTCGGGGTGCACTATATCGTGTTCGCACTCTTTCCCGAGCATGTGGGCGTAAAGGCTCGGATTTTCTTTGAACTGGTTCTTGGCTCTTATCAGGTAAGATTATAAAAGATTATATTTGCTAGTACACAACTCAAAACCTCAAAAGGACATCCAAAGGAACATAACTCCATGGAGACACTCTGACAATGCAGGCCCGTTTGGATTTTCATTTATGATTCCTATCTGAGTAATGTAGACCATGACAATTCCCATTCATAATTTGTATATCCCCAACCAACAGTAGTAGCATAAGTGTGTGGCCTTTTAAATCATCATAGCACCCCCAGCGCTTTTAAAAGGAAATTAAATTGGCATTGAATTTTGGCATTCATGTGTACGTCATGCATTCAACAAACCCTTTAGTCATCAGCCAGCATTTAAGACTCATTATTGTTAAAAGTAGGGCTTTTGGAGAGACGATATTGAATATTGAAAATATGACCTGTAACAAATAATGTAAGTAAAATAGTTTTTTCTTTAACAGGGTTTCATTGTGGCGCTGTTGTACTGCTTCCTAAATACTGAGGTAATGTCATCATCTCCAGATTATGTCAGTAACGTTATATATATTCTGCACGTCATACATCATGATTTTCCGATAGTGAATCAAGGTTAATACACTGATTCTGCAAGATATCTTCAACTGTGAGGTTAATACATAGCTATACATGGGAATGTATTTCTTTTCTTTATTCTATTCTGATTCTGATTTAGTAAGTGTTGTTTAGTAAACTGTGGTTAATACATGGGTGAGGTTAATACAATGTCAAAACAGTTTTGTTTTCTTAGTTTGCCTAAAACACTGACCTCAGGCTTACTCACAGTGCAGCTTATACTCAGGAAACTACAGTAAAGGACTATTGTGGTGTTGTTTACCTTGCGTTCTTGTGATATGAGGCTCACTTCTTGACTGTACAGGTTCAAAAGGAGATCAGAAAGGCTTTGAGCAAGTGCCAAACCCAGGCTGAGGGAAACCACTTCAACATGGTGACTCAAGACTTCACTGCATGAACCAGAAATATATCACGTATTGATGTGTATCCTTCAACTACAACGATATGATATGGACTTGGGAAAGAGACTGCCGCCTCAGTGCGATTACCATGGCTGAACAAAGGATAAAACTAAATTTAATTAAATCAATCGTTTTAACATCTTGCTCATCAGGGTTTGTTTAGCGGATTTTTTCATGTCTGAAGCTAAAAAATATTTATAAAATACTTTTATATTTATTGTTTAGTCGAGTGTTTGTATTTGACTGTTAATAATAACAACAAAGCACAACACTTATGTTTATTTACTGACCAGATGTCATGTAAATAATGCCCACTTTTCATTAGGCTTGTGGTGACATTATGCCATTTATATACACAAATTGATGTTGTTGATGAGATTTTGTAATTATTTCCAGTGCTATGTGTATGTCTTTCAAACTTGTATGATTGAACCCTGTAAACTGTTTGTGTGGCTGGCATACAGTTGTTTTTCTATATCTCTGTTGTAACTAAACTGCCACTCCAGTGTGTGGTTACGCACATCTGATCATCATCGTGTGGGGGACAAAATGTGTAAATACTCGGGAAAGAACACAAACTTTAATGCTGTTTCACACTGTTTTCACACATTACAAAATGAGTATAATAAAGAATACTATAGTTTCCATACGCCAAAAACAATGACATTGTTCTACTCCCAACATAACAACTTTGTATAACTGCATACAGTATGCCAGGGGAATGATTTTAAGATACTGGAGGGATACTCAGAGGAAACAGATATAAATCTCTCAGGTAGTTTACATAATTTAAACTTAATAATTGGTCAAACATCCTGTCATATAGGCCTACAGTACGGTCTTGCTGTTGGGAAAAGGATTCTAAGAAAGGTGGTTTTGTGCCTTTTTGTGTTGCCTCCTTTTGTCTTTTCCTCTTCCGGAAAATAAAAATGAATAAATAGCTGAACCCAAACGGGTGTGTGTGTAAGTGTGTGAGTGTGTGTGAGTGTTTGTGTGTGTTTGAGTGTGTGTTGGACACTGACCCATTTCTCAGGGTTCCTCTGTGGTCGTGAGGATTCTCGATGCACAGGCACCATATTTCTTTATTGTTTTTCTCATGTGTCTCTTCTGAGGGAGCTGTTGCTGTCCATTGTTAATGTGCCTCTCCTCCTGTCTCCAGTGTAATGTGAGTGTAAAGTATATCAGTTAGTCCACAGGCCCTGACCAGGCTTATTGTATGATTAGGTAAAAGTGCATGGGTGCATTATGTATTAATTGCAGTATGGATTAGAACGGACTTCTGTAATCACTCCGTGCTTCTCTTGGTCCACCTTTTGCTACAAAAGCATTCTTCATCCACTACCATAATCAAGTAAGTGCAATAACTACAATTCTAGATTTGAATATCAATAGTCGCTGTAATAGATATATGTTACAACTAACAGATTCAGCTTGGTCAGAGAACAAAGTCTCCTGGCAACATTTCTGCTGATTCTTACCTTTTGGTTAAGCTCTTATGATTCTGCTTTATTAGACAAACCTAATCCACTTCTCCACTTTGTCTTTTGGATGCATTACATCAAAGTCAACTCAAAAGACGCCTCAGTTTAGTTGTATGTGTAGAAGGCCAACCCTGGGCTTTAATACTGTAGTTGTCTTCAACTAAACCACCCCCTGACAAATCCATTTCTCTGTACAGGGGTAGTTTACAATGCACTGACCTGCTGTAATGTTAGCACAGTGTCATTTGGTTGCTACTGGTGGCTACATGTGTACACTTGGTTATTTGGGAGCGTATAATACTGTACAAAAAAAGAAAAACTCCACAAAAGATCAAACAAAGTGGTTTTCAGTCCAGACAAGTCCAGTGTCTCATCTCTGAACTCTTGACTTCACCCAGTGATCCAGTGCCACAGTAAGAACCTGAAACCTCTTAGGTCAACCAATGATCCAGTGTCACAGAAAGAATATCTTAGGATCAAATCTTATGGCCATTTTCCTCTTCCAGTATCAAACATACAGTAAATGCTTATGGTGTTTCGAGACCCTGCCCAGAGAACAGGAAATTACATTAAATAAATAGAACATTATGAACAAATGACTTACCATAATGGGTCCAATAAATCAGAAATGTAATTGAAACAAAAAACTTCACACAAGTTCAGCTCAGTTTAGTGTAGTTCAGTTGGGTTTGCGTGAGCAAGATGCACATTAGAACAGTAGGAGAATTTTAGAACAGTTTCACTCCATTGTGACACCGGGGTTGCCACAGAAACAAAACGAGGAAACTTATTGCACAGCGAATCCACCAACGACCACCACACACTGATGCGGGACAGGGGTGGAAAGTCGGTGGCAAACGGGCTGGATGAGGGGTTAAAGGAAACGTCTGGTATAGTGGTAACTGTCTTTTTGCTATTCAGTCTTCGCTGTACCAAATTTTCTCATTCCTCTTCCTACCTGTATCACTCGACGAGCTCGAGCAATAAGGACATGGGTTGATTTTACGCCAGAAGACGTTAGGAGCCTGGGTGGGGTGGGAAGGCTACACGGAGCTCTCATCCGTCTGCACGTTGCTGAGCTGCGTGTGTTTCCTCTTCTCGAGGATGCGATTGAGCTCCTCGGTGAAGGAGTGGTAGAGGGGCGAGGTGGTGTCCCCCTCTGCTTGCCCCAGCAGCATGTAGCTGTTCCCGTTCATCTTGCGTAGCACGCTGGGCAGCGTGGCCGACAGCCCGTTGGCAAACTCTGATGACGGCAGAGGTGGTGGCATGGGGAGCGGCGGGGCAGGAGGAGGCGTCCGGTCACTGTTGCTGCCGCTGCGACTGGGCGACCCCAGCTGCCCGCATTCGCCCGCCGCGATCTGCAGCAGACTGCCGTCGTCGCCTACAGCGGTCCCGCGCCGTGACCCTCGCCCGTTGCAATGGCTGGAGATGGTCTTCAGCTCCAGGTGAGAGCTCCGCTTACGCTCCGTTGCTGCGGCAACCATTGCTGCTGTCACACCCTGCTGCGAGTACTTCCTGTTGGGGCTGGCAGCCATTCCTCTGGCGCAGAAGCTGACGTACAGCAGCACAACGGTCAGCACCAGACAAAGTCCGCCCAGCACGGCCACCAGGGACACGTACAAGGCCTCCATGTGCCTGTAGGCCTGCGACTCGGGCCCAGAGGGGAGAGGGGCGAGTGGGGAGGACACAGTTTGCTCCGAGGGGCTAAAGGACGCAGGTGGAGGGTTGGTGAGGAACTCCTCGGGTGGTTCCGTCGTCTGATCCCCCGGGCCCGGCATTGGCAAGACTGGAGCCTGGATTTTGACAGCGTACCGGCAGACCGGTACCCGGAGACCATTCTCCTGGGAAAAGCAGTGGTACACGCCGCTCTGTTTGGGTCGGGCACCGATGATGAGCAGGCCATCATTACCGACCCGATAACTGGAGCCCAACCCCTGAACTTGTAGGTCACGACCATTTAACGTCCACAGCGGGGATGCCAGGTTGGAGCGTAGTTCACACTGAAGGAGCATGTCGTCCCCTGCCATCACGGATCGGCTCTGTGCAGAACTGAACCTGGCACGACCACAGAGAAAACAAAACAGAACTTTCAGGCCTTTCAGAACGATTGGAGCTTTTACTGATTTTACTGATATTTATTTCCCTCAATACAGACAGGTATAATGTTTCATTATTCATTCAGTCAGTACAAGCAATGCAACAGAGAATAGCACATTAAACAACACATTTAAACCACTTTAGGTAGGCTCACAGACAGTCATGTCACTGCTGAAAAAGACTCAATCTGCAGCACAAAGCTGATATCCAATGGGATGATCACATGAAGCAGGAGGTTACTAAAAGAAGATGGTAGAGTGCAATGACTGCTTGGTGCTGTTAATATAAGCCAATCAGCATAATGTAAATAACTGGTCCCGCCTCCAAGCTTGAGTGTACAAACATTATCAATGTAACATTGTAAACAACAACTATGGATCTAAACCCGCATGTAAATTATATGTGAAATGCAAAGCTGAAGTGTACAAAAAAGCAAGAAAGAACTGACATTGCAAACAATAACAATGCATCTAAACCCATATGTAAATTAACTGTAAAATTCAAATGATTTAGTACACAACATCAAGGGGGATACGGCTCAATGTGAAGTAGGGAGAGGTAGTTTACTTTACATGTATATTTGCCTACTGGAGAATGTATACTCACCATCACCTGTGGTGCGGGGACAACCCCTATTCCCCAGCGCAATATCTTGAATAAGACTGGACCTGCAGAGACAACAGAAGCATCACTTGAGTCTCTCTAGTTTACTTTGTTTTTTGTAACTTGTAAACAACACTGGGCTAAGTTACGATGGGATTATAGTTAAGTCAAGTCGAAATACATTTAGAAGACTAGTCTACTTTTTTTAGAATGTATGCCGCACTATTACACCTGGTAAAGCCAGTTCCATTGACTGTGGAATCTAACTGTTTCAGCAGATGCTTCATTCATTTATTGCTTCAGTAACTGGACTGGTGTAGCCTCCCCACAACAGTAAATGAGACCCTCTACCTGTTTGTGTGCAGGGAGACATCAGCACACATGGTGCCATCCCATCCACAGAATGGATCTCGTGAAAACACACAGTCCAAACACGAGGTGTATCTCTGACATGCAACCAGAGGCACTTGCACCACTCCAGACTCAGAGCTCAGGTATAGACTTCTCTGAGAGAAAGAGAGAGTGAGAGAGACAGAAAAAAGCTGGTTGATCAATACTCAGATTTGAAGGTTAATTCTCTACATAAAGCATGTTTTTCTGACACTAGAAGCATTTTTTTCAGCTTGCTTGTTCGACTGCAGTAGGCAGACATTATATATATCATACAAATAATATATATATATACAACACAATATAAATATATATATATAGATAGATAGATAGAGAGAGAGAGACAGAGGGAAAGAGAGAGGTGTGTGTGTGTGTGTGTGTGTGTGTGTGTGTGTGTGTGTGTGTATGATTTTTTGTTACCTGTGCTTTGGAGATCACCATGGTGTAGATTTGCTGAGGTTCATTGAACAGCTGAAGCTCTTCGATGATGTGGACATGATCTCCAACTTGTACTGCCCTATGCAGCCAACCCTCATCTGAAATCACACGCGTGCAAGCACACACACACACACACACATCAAAACACACTAGAATCTAAAATCATCTCTTCTCCTGAGACAGTGTTAGATTTGTTTCAATTTGTTTTTCAATTTTAGACCAAAGCATTACTGTAGGTGCTTTGTGACATTTTTCTAGATTAAAATGTTCAAATTACCTAGAAACAGCAATAGAATATGAGGACACAGTCATATTGACGCAATGTCAAAAATGCCTAAGCGCACTGTTGTCCAGATATCCTGTGAAGCTAGCAAAACAACCAGCGCTAGGTCAACATCACCTTCTACCATGAGTGGCTGCTGTGTTTAATACAATGTAAGTGAATGCAATGAACCCAAAAAGTAAAAGAACTCTATAGAAACGCCACATAGCCAGACAGCCTTTTTGATGCAGAGACCACCTCGAGTAAAGACAGTAAAGTTCACCTGTGCAAATGAAGAGCATATTATACACCGCCCCATCCACAGCGGTAGCGGGGATCACTGAGATCTTGTTGTAGTTGATGCTCCACTTGAACAGCAGAGGGCGCCCTCTGAGCGGCAGCACTGGGGTGGCCATGAGCGGGTGGCGGCGCACGAAGGTGAGAACGTTGTCGGGGAGATCACGTGATGAATTAATGAGGAGAGCCCGGTGCTGGTTGGTCATGCACTAGAGGAGAGAAAAGGATGGGGTCACTGGTGCCAATTTACGGAAAGAGGATAATGGAGAACACAAAACACTCATACACTCTCTCACACACACACACACACACTTTCTCACACACACTCTCTCTCTCTCTCGTTCTCTGTGTGAAACCCACTCTTATACGCATACGATCTCCCCCATAACCACACACACTCTCTCTGTGACACTCACATGCATTTATACATACACAAGCACACCCCAAAGCCAGACATGCGCACCATGCTTTCGTGCCACACACACACACACACACACACACACACACACACACACACACACACTGCATTCTGTATCCTGAAATCTCACCGAACCAGGTCTTGGTTCTGGAACCTTCCCTGTGAACTCTTTCCATTTGGAGTCTTGGTTCTCCATGAAGGGTCCATCAAATGCCTTCTGGATGTCAGCGAGGGAGTACTGACACACAGCTGAAGCTTTCACATTTTTCCTTCAAAAAAAGAGAATGATAACACAGGCTTATTTAAAGGGATCATCGTAGGGGTCAATCAACTCCTAGCCCTGTTGCTCAAGGTTGCCAAGTGCCGTTGGCAGGAAAAAGAATGTGAAAATGTGTATAACACTGACAAATCTAACACTAACAACAAGGCACAGGAAAATAAATCTGTAGTTTGCTGATAAACACCAGTATAACTTCCAGAGATTTAACGGGACATTCATTCATTCAAGTTATTCATTGGTGTATTATTCATTCTATAGTTACCCACCATACACATCTTTGTTTACGCGAGACAAGAGCAAGGTCTTAGCTTGTGTGTGCAATCCCCTCCTCTCTACCTGTAGTTTCTCTACTGTGTATGATACACTTAAACTCTTACTGCAGCCTTATGAGACAACGAGGCAGTCACATGACGTGACTGTGCCCGTGCCGATGTCACATGGGACTATTCAGATAATGAGGACGCTATCCTCTTCCTGTGGTAAAAAAGACGGCGCTCGCAGTGGCGGCTAATGGTCAAACAAACAGCAGACAATGGATGCACATTAACATTTAAAGGTGTTATCTTTTCATGCAGCTCAGCTGAATGGTACAGCGGCCGCACGCATCACCCCCCTCTGAGGCTACGCACACACAGGCACCAGCTCTGTCGAGCAGTAAAACTAGAAAAAGAGGGAGGGAAAGAGAGAGGGAGAGGAATGAGAGAGAGGTAGAGAGAGAGAGACATAGAGAGAGAGAGAGAGAGAGAGAGGGGTGGATACAGACAGAAAAAGCAAGGTGGGGAGAGAGACACAAAGATAGAGAGAAACCTACGGCATGTGACTGACAGGCAGAGAGAGAGAGAGAGAGAGAAAGGTGGTAAGAAGGAGAGACAAGCATGAGAGCTAGCCAGCGACAAAGTGATTAAAAGAAAGAGAGAAAGTGAGGTGGAGAGAGGATAGCTGAAAAGAAAAACATCCCAGCAGAGCAAAGGTAAAAGACAGGAAAAGCCTGACAGAGAAATAGAGAGAGAGAGAGAGAGGGACAGAGAGAGACAGACAGAGAGGAAGGGGAGAGGGAAATTTTCTCTCTTTGTGATCTTTAGTCACTAAAAACCAATGATGCAGCATGACTCCACATATTGGTGTTGCCCACTGCACCTCCCTCTCTCTCCTTATTCCATGTCTCATTCCATTCTTGATTCTATTCCTTGTCTCATTCCATTCTTTACGTCTATCAGCTACTTTTTAATTCACCTTTTTTTCTTGTTTCAGTAATGAAAGTGTCTGACACATGACACACAGACACTGAGGCACACACACACACACAAGGTGATATGTGATACGCATTACCATCCTGTCTGAAAAGAAACTGATCCCAAAGTCATCTGTTAGCTACACACACACACACACACACAATCACCTTCACTTAAATGTTACATGACTTGAGTTTACAACTTGCTACTTGTCCGTATGCATCCCTCTCCTGAACCTCACGCTTAGGTTCCCCCTCGTCACAGGAGAGTCATGTGTCTGTGGATTAGCACTCTCCCCTGTCGCGCTACGTCACCCGAGAGCGGAGAACAACCATCTCCCGACACTCCGGAGCCACGACTCTTATAAGAGCTCCCATTCAGTCTCAAATAAGCTGAGGGCGAACAGGCTCTCCTCCTCACATAATACTTTCACTTATGAGAATCTACAGACTCAGATCTAGACGCCTCCTCATTTAAGGAAAAAATTCAGTGTGAATCAGTCCATAGCTCTGCTGTTTGAGGTCACGAGTGCTGTCAATAGGAAAGAGAACGACAAAATCTGACACAGCATAGACTGAATAGTGAACCGACAGCTAATACTAACTGAATGGGCATGGTAACTTTCAGTTCATTTTCTTATGCCCCATTCAGATAACATAAGCTGCTAGTTTGTAACTGTTGTAATTATATACTGTTTCAAATTAAATTTTTTTCCCCTACAATCAGCACTCAGTGACATCAACCAACAGGGCTCTGGACTGATTCACATTGGATCTCTGCTTTACAGATGACGTTTCTTGAATGCTTCTCTGATTAATGATGCTACAAGCACTGATATTCACAATGAGGTCTTTGTAGACTCAAAATATGAATGAATTTTGATCTTTTATGAATCGCTCCACATGTCCTTGGGCAACTGTATGCACTACGACTCTCTTCTGTGTCTGAATTCAGACTTCCAATCAGTATTTAATAGTTCTTACATCATAAGGACAAATAAACAAATGCAAATATACATAATATGCACTGTATTTCAACATTACAGTTAAAATAACCAGCTCTTAAATATAGCATTGTACAGTATGTGTACAGTACAGAGACATACACACTCAATTGTACTTTAAGCCTGAAGGTATTCCTACCATTCCAATCCAAACACCCCATAGAAGACGCTGTCCTGCACATTGAGAGCCTCAAGCACAGCAACACTGCGCAGCAAGTTAAGCTGTAGCTCGTAGTCGGGGATGGAGCACAGGAGACGGGCCTTCAGGAAGGATGTCCAGCGTCTCTGCAGGGTCCTCTGGCCACCGATGTCCCCCTGCCAGAGAGAGAAAGAGATGAGCCTGAGCGAGGCTAAATGTTGAAAGAAAAAGACAGATGTGCAGGATAGAAATCTGTGTGTGTGTATGTGTGTCAGTATGTACGTGTGTGTGTGTGTGTGTGTGTGTGTGTGTGTGTGTATATATATATATATATATATATACACACACATATATACATATACACACACACAGATATGTAAGGACAAACAAGGACACCAAGTGCTGAAGAAAAGATGCACTCAATTATGTATTATGGCATGAGTGTGTACATTTGTTTGTGTGTGTGTGTGTGTGTGTGCTTGTACGTATGTGTGTGTGTGTGTGAGAGAGAGAGAGAGAGAGAGAGAGAGAGAGAGATTGGTGAGGGTGAGTATGTGTGTGAGAGACAAAATTGTCTAAGACAATTTGTGTGTGTGTGTGTGCATGTGGAGGGGGGATAAATTGACTGCTTTTCTTATTCTGTCAGCACAACGCTGGCTATGATTGGTCTGGCCCAGACTGGGCCTACTTTGGCAGATTCACCCTAATTACATTCTACCTTGCCAAGACCAAACAGACACACACACACACACACACATGCACACACACTCACACACACACTCATTCACACAGACAGACATACACACACACACATGCACGCACGCACACACACACACACACACACAGACATCGCTGCACAAAAATATAGCTCTTTAATATCTCATCTGAAGCACATCTTCAATAAAATCCCTTTCCTCAACCCTGTCCCACATAGACCTTCACCAGCAGCACATCAGCAAACACAGAGCAGTTTCTCTGTTTTATCAAACCCATACTCCCCTCCTGCCATTATAAACAATATCAACGTGTAACCTAACAGTTGTTATCGTGAGACTTTTTATCCTTCATTAAAAAATACATTCAAGCACACTATATCCTATATCATATATATATAGGCCCCAAAGGCTGAGCTGGAGGAAGACTGACTGCATTAAAGGAGAAATCTAGTGTGAATCAGACTGTGGCCCTGCTGTTCATGGTCACCAGGTGTTGTCTGTATGAAAAAGAACCAGACCGAACAGCGAACCAGCAGCTAAAATGAGCTCAGTGGGGCATAGGAAATTGAACCTGAAAGTGAGTCTCAGTCTTTCTTTTTTTTTTGTAATTTACACCAATGTGGATTTGTTTACAAGTCAAAGGATAGAAGCCAGCAATAGTCATTCATTGTTTCATAAAGCTATATCGACGAACCAGGTGGTAAGTAGTTCAAACTACTTCATGGTGTGTCGTTCTCCCTGTTCGAAGTCTCCCGACTTCAAAGTAATCATGTTAAGGTAAAAGTCATTGAATATGGCAACCTGATGTGGAGGTATTACTTACTCATTAAGGCAGCAGTGACAAATGCATTTCCTGAAAACCTGTCCACTCCTTAACACCGAGTCCTAACTGCAAGCGGGCGTCAAGTTGTCATGTACCATTCTATTCCATCTGAACAACGCAACTTGAGCGACAGACACAGAAAAGGACAGAGCGACAAAAGTTCGGCTAAAAAGTCGCAAAGCATCGCGTCGCACAGCACTGCGTCGCATCGCATTCAGCTAGGATATTTCAATTGAATATAAAGTAATCAAACTGATTTTGCCACTAACATTTGGTTACTACACGGCTTGCAGTTAGGACAAGGTGTAACACCTGCCACCTCAGCAGCGGTGCAGATAAGCTAATCTAGACCCTGAGCCAACTAATCCAATTACAAGTTTCTGCCCCCTTCCATTCTCTTGCACTCTGTAAATATCCCTCCCTTATTAAATGGCGCTGGATCCTGAAGGTTAATCCCCCCCACCGTGAATTAAGCAGCCACTGCCAGTGAGCGAGCAGGCAGCAGACACCACCACCATGCAGGGAGAGAGAGAGAGAGAAAGAGAGAGAGAGAGAGAGAGAGAGAGGCGTGAGACATCATGGTCAGCCAAGAAAGAGAGGGAGAGAGAGAGATAGAGGCAGACACAGACAGAGAGAGTGAAAGAGAGAGAGAGAGAGAGGTGTGAGATATCATGGCCAGCCAAGAGAGAAAGGAGAGAGAGACAGAGGCAGATATATAGAGAGAAGTGAGACAACAGAGTAATAAAGGGCAAGCACAGGGAAGGAGGGATTGAGAGACAGACACAGACATAGAGAGAGTGAGAGTGAGAGAGAGAGAGAGAGAGAGGTGAGACATCTTGGACAGCAAAGAGAGAGAGAGAGGGAAAGGGATAGAGAAAGAGAACGAGTGAGAGAGAGAGAGAAAGGGAGGGGGGCAGAGAGGAGGACAAGGAATGTGTGCAGACAAGAGACAAACCCGAGGGAAATAGAGTGGAGAGATAGAGATGGAGGGATGGAGGGATAGAGAGAGAGGGAGGACACAACAGACGTTATAAAGTTATAAAGAGGCAGAAAGATGAAATGACAGAAAAATTGAGATGAGAGAGAAAGAGAGGAAGAAAGAGAAGGAGATAGTAAGACAGCAATGGACAGTCAGACTGGCACTGACACACGTGGCGAGACAGACTAGCTGAGACAGAAAATAGACAGAGCGGCCCAGACACCCAGGCATCTCCACGGCCAGCTAACTAAACAGGGGCCTGGGGTTAGAGCACAGTGTGGATGGCTCTGGGTAACAGGGCTGTCAACTCACATTCCCATGAAGCGAGCCGTGGACAAGAGGACAGGGAGCCTCCACCCTGGGGGCAGTGAGTGGGACATCGGCAGGAGGGAGGGAGAGAAGGATGGGGGTTGTGTGTTTGTGTGGGTGTGTGTATGTGGGTGTATGTGTGTGTGCGAGTTGGGGAGGGGTGGGATGGGGGTTGTTTGTGTGTGTATGTGTGTCTGTGTGCTTGCATGTGTGTTTGAGTGGCTGGGATGGCGGTTGTGTGTGTGTGTTTGTGTTTGTGTTTGTGTGTGTGTGTGTGTGTGTGTGTGTGTGTGTGTGTGTGTGTGTGTACGTGAAAGTGTTTGTGTGCGTGTGTGGTTTTGTGTTTTAAACCATCTGCACTCGCTTTAAACACAGGTTTATTTAAAAAAAAAAAAAAAACACACACACACAGGTCCGCCTGACTGACTAACGATGGCTGTGTAACTGTGAATGCACAGGGTCTGCATGGCTCAGCTAGTGGGTGTTAGGGGTATGAGGAGGTTACAGACGATAAGATCCACGAGGGATCTCAGCAGAGGTCTAGGGGTTAATGGTGATCTCAGAGAGGAGCAGTGAGAGGCAGTCACAAAAAGAGAGAGAGAGAGAGAGAAAGAGAGACGGACAGAGACAGAGAAATAGAGACAGTGGAAGAGAGAGTCTATCTATTTTTTCTGTGTGTATGAGTCAGACAGATAGAGACAGAGCAAGAGTGAGAGAGACAGAAAGGGAGAGATAAAGAGAGATAGAGAGAGACATTAAGAGAGACAGTATATCAGTGTCATAGAGACAGAAGTACAGGGGAGTGTGTGTGAAATGGTGTCCGAGAGAAAGAGACGCAGGACGAGTGAGAGCGAGCGCATATTTAAGCATGCTTGCCTGTGGCGTGTGCAGTAAGCCCCCTAGTTACCAAGGTGCCCTCTAGCTGTCTGCAGCCAAATGCAAATCCTGCGTTTGGGACCTCTGTGGCTTTGCCTGTCACCAGGGGGACGTGTGCCTTTCACACCAGTCTGGCCAAAGCTCTCCACCTGCTTCTGTTTTTCTGAGTTCTCCTTTACTTACACGCAACTTCCACTAGAAGAAGTTTCCAGAAACTCTCCAGAATCTATCTATCTATCTATCTATCTATCTATCTATCTATCTATCTATCTGCCTGTCTGTCTATCTATCTATCTATCTATCTATCTATCTATCTATCTATCTATCTATCTATCTATCTGTCTATCTGTCTATTTTGCTTCCTCAAACCATTGCTCTTGTGGCCTAGTTTGAAGTGAGGAAGCCACTGGTGTCCCCCGTCCACACACACACACACACACACACGCAGAACACACACACACACACACACACACACACACACACACACACACACACACACACACACGCAGAAACACACACACACACACACACACACACACACACACACACACACACACACACTAGTTTTCTTCTTCAGCCCAGGCTGCTGAGCGACAACTGTGTGAGACACTCATGTCTTGAGTGTTGGAGGGGGGACTTGACCTGGATCCATGTATGAGTTGAATTGTTAATGGTGTAGAAAAAAAGCTGTAAATGTGAAATAATTAGACAATATAACACTTGTGGTCGTGAGGTTGTTCGTGGAGATCCTCACAGATGTGGTTCAGCCACAGACACAAAGTCGAGGGCTGAGTGCCGTAGGATTTAAACAACAGCTCCATTGCCAACAAACAAAGTTTTAAGAAACAAATTGTGTTTTCTACTGTTTAGTTTTCATTTATGTTTGTTCATCCTCCGCCCCCCCAAATAGTTCTAAGCTTAGTCTTGCGTCTCCCGTCCCCAAGCAACGCAACAGTTAATTAACAGCTTGGAAGTTCTCTCAATGGAAAATGCGGAGTGATTATTAGCTGTGAAGAGTCAACCCTTGGTATATCGTGGGATAACCTCACTCCTGGTGATGCGTAGAATGCGTCTCATCCAATCAGAAATTGCTACATAGTTCGACTGGACCTAACTGTTGTATAATGGAGATTATGGAGATGGTGAACCAGCAGTGCCATAAGGACATAGACAGAGTCAAAGAGTCAGAGACAGGTGGGGTGACAACAAGGGGGTTGTAATCAAGACACACATGGGGTACAGAGATTATGGGGAGAAACTGCATTGAGTGGCTGGTGGGCAGAAGGTTGAATAGGGACAGGAAAGGTGATGATGATCAGTGAGATGAGATTAATCTAGAGGCCAGGGAGAAAAGTGAGATGGATGGGGAGGAACAACAGCTATGAAGGAGAGAGAGAAGGCATTATTGAGAGGAGGAATAGAGAGGGGGATACTGACAGAGGAATAGAGAGGGGGATACTGAGAGGAGAGATAGAGAGGGGGATAGAGAAGAAATAGAGAAGTCATATAGGAGAAGTAAGAAGGAAAAAGTAAGAGAGGTCATGAATGAAAAACTGATATTGGGAGAGAGGGAAGAGGCAGATAAAATAAGATGGATAGAGGCAGAGTTGGAGACGAAGAGAGTGAAAGAGTGAGAGGGAGAGATGAACAGCAAAGATGAAGGAGGGAAGACAGAGAAAGATAGAGAAAGATAGAGAGAGAGAGAGAGAGAGAGAGAGAGAGAGAGAGAGAGAGAAACTATTGTCTGGGGATGAGGGGTGGTCTTTATTCTGCCTGGCAACAGTGGCACCACTACCCACCCCCACCCAGCAACACTCCACCCCGACACACAAGAAGCACAAGAAGGAGGTCAGACTGAGGTTCAATAATTCAGACAAGTGTGTGTGTGTGTGTGTTGGGAGTGTGTGTGTGTGGGGGGGGGGGGGGGGTGAGGTCTTCACGCCTCCAGAGGAAGAGTGTGCGTACCAGTGCCAATGTGCATTCCCACATGGGTGCCCCCAGTCATCTCACACACACACAAACACACGCACATACCCACACACACACACACACACATACTCCTCAGTCTACCTGCCTGCCATGCTGCTCCAGACACACACACATGCACATACCCACACACACACACACACACACACACAACACACACACACACTCAAGTGGACTTTATTGCTGACAGGTACAAGCCCACTGTGCTGCTGACGGTTTTTTTTTTGCCAGAAATGAGGGACAAGGTAGCTGTGGTGCCAAGTGCCAAAGTCATTAGGAAACAGCTACATAAAAACATTAGGGAAATTACTGCTCAGGAGGGCTAGTCTCAGGGTTAGCCTTAAAATGACCTGACTCTATAGCAGTCAGAATAGTTCAGAGTGCAATTAAGTTGTAAAAAGAGCCTTGTCTCATAGAACCAGTTATATATTATAACTATTACGTTTTGGCGTATGCCTACGGCCAAACAGTATATCATCAAAATGTGTTCTCAATGTGAGAATGATCACTAACATTAACAATAAAACATTCAATTATTCAATTATCACATTCAAATAGCCACAGCCAAAATAGACACATAAACAAAA
The DNA here is from genome assembly GCA_015244755.2 of Tenualosa ilisha. Lineage (NCBI taxonomy): Eukaryota > Metazoa > Chordata > Actinopteri > Clupeiformes > Clupeidae > Tenualosa > Tenualosa ilisha. Next base: position 125,442 of record PYXC01000504.1, read on the forward strand.
AAAAATAGCAACACTTCACTTGAGGAGGTCGACATAAAGAGTCAAGGGATCAAAAGAGTATTAATAATCCTAATAATAACAATTATTATTGTTATTATTATTATCACACAAGACATGAATGTGGTGGCGCAGAACGTAAATAAAAATAAAACAAATAAATGTGTGTGCTTTGTCCCCTTACCCTGCACACCCGGGCAACTCTGGCCACCCGTGTCTGACTGGTGTATGGCGTTTGCTCCTGGTTCTTTTCCGTGAAGAAGAAATAGATCTTGTCGTCATCGCCGATGGAGCTGTTGACGCTCTCCCTCAGCAGGGCTGAACCAACAAAGTCCGCCTCTGGAGTGGAGACACATGAATGTGAGTTTCCATCGTGTTTCAGTCCGCGGCATATTAACAATCCTAATCACATCAAAGCCAACGTCTGTCACTTAATACTAATAAGCTTCCAGTGACTTACAGTACATTTCAATTAGTTTCAGTTCAATTTAGTTTATTTGACAGACTCAGGTCCATATACACACAAACACAAATAAAAGAAATTGAATCATACACCATAATCATAATCATAAATCAAATTACATTTATCCAGACATTTTTCACTTCATCTAAAGCCACTGACAAGTGAGGCAGGATGTATGCAAATAGCAATATCAAGAGAGTGACTTGTAATCCCACGTCCTTGTTTTTCTTACCCAAGAGCCATCTGGTGGGAGCCTCTTCTGTCCTCAATATGGGAAAAGGGAAATTCCGCCGTACGTCAGGTGTGCTGCGGAAATCATACTGAGAAGCCGAGAACATGTCGCCATCTGATCATGGGCAGACAGGAAGCAGAAGGTTTTGGGCAAGAGGTGTCAGATATAGCATGTTTCTCATTTGTGAATGACCCTGACTAATGTTGTTTGGCTCTTTGTAATTTTGCCCTGATTTTAGATTGTCAGGATCCACCATCCATTCTAGATAAAAGACTAATTACCCCTGAGGTCATTTGAGACAGTCCTTCAGTGAACACATGAAACTAAGTGATAACACAGAGAGGCATTATAAGCCGTCTCAAGAAAGTTAGATTAGTAGTTTCTGTTTAAACATTCCAAATGGATGCCTCTTGTTAGTTCATAACAAGTTCATAAGATCACTGAATACTGACCAAGATAGAGCAACATTATTCATTACAATGGGAAAGATGAATAGTTCTGGTCTGCATAAGTGGGGTGGGGGTGTCACATAACGTCACAGTATAAACTTTCAATGATCTTCTGTATCAGTATATGAAGGTTCAACTCTGGTCTTGCGAAAATAGAACACGGAACTTAACGAATGTTTGTGCCTCTCACTCCGCTTTTTTTCCCCTCTCTGGTTCATATGGCTGTCTGATGTGATGTGATGTATAAACAGAAGGGAAGGACTTTGGGAACAAAATAGAACGTTCATGCATTATTTTTGTTTTACTGTTAAAACCAAAGATTCTAGAATGTAGCACACAGAGTGAGGCCGAGCTGTCACCTCTTACCCACAAGGAGGCCTGTGTAGCTCTTTGCTGGGTCATAGGGACACCGGTCTCGACCATCTTCAGGGCGTGACAGGCGGAAGTGCTCCACGTCCTATCAGGACAGAGTGCACATAGAGGGACAGAGAGAAGTTAGGTGGCCCTGAAGGGGGGCGAGATTCTTTAAATAGGGCCAGCCAAGTAGCCAAAAACACTGATCTTGACATTTGGGGCTATAAAAGTCTTCCTTTTACATTCAAATATTCACAGCCAAAAATATAGTATTGTCACAGCCAAATGTTTTGGCATCGAAACAAAGTTTGAGTTGGTTTTGCCAATCTTGTCATTATTTTTAATGCTGATGAAGCTATTTGCAAGGAATTACTGCTAATGTGCACTTTAACTGTCTGCACAATGATCTAGAACGAATCTCAGTCACCAATGCAAAAATAGAAATGACAAAACACAAACCTTATGTCAACATTTTGGACTATACGTGAGGCTTCAAATATCATCCATGCCATAGTTTTTTATTATTAGTGGGCCTAAGCTAAACATGAAGGTAATTTACAAACAGTGTTCTTACTAGGTATGCACAGAGAGGCTTGAAGGCATGAGTCCCACAGGTGTACAGGTGTGTTTCGTTTAGTCTCTGCAGGAAGCGGACATGGTTGTAGCATTCTGTCTGTAGGACACAAGGAGAGAGACAGAGCAAGAGAGAGAGAGAGACAGAGATAGAGAGAGTGTGAGAGAGAGAGAGAGAAAGTGAGTGAGTGAGATAGAGAGACTGACATGACCACATGGGAACCTACCCTAAAGAGTTACAGGTTTATTAAGCCAGGCTGTGAGCCAGCTGACAGCTACAGTCTTGGTCTAAAATGGGAAGAGGGACCATTTTTTATCACAGTGCCTTTGGGGTTCTAACAGGACATAAAAAAAGGCAAAACCTTAAACCACCAGGGCTATAAATACCTAGAGAAAACCCTTCTGGCCGTCCACAGAGACTGTGAGGTGTTGTTATGCCTCCACGGCTGGGAACACGAGGCAAATATAAACAGAAACTACAGCCGTAGCCATCAGGCAGGTAACATTACAATAACACAGTCAGAAGTGAAACACAGAGACACGGTGGGATGGAGAGAGAGAGAGAGAGAGGGAGAGGGATAGAGAGACACAGAGGCACGGTGAGATGGAAAGAGAGTGAGAGAGAGGGATAAAGAGACACAGAGGCACAGTGGGGTGGAAAGAGAGAGAGACAGAGAGACACAGAGGCACGGTGGGATTGAGAGAGAGAGAGAGAGCGAAACACAGGGGCACGGTGGGATGGAGAGAGAGAGCGAGGGAGAGACAAACACGGAGAAGAGGACAACCCTCATATACGGTGTCTTCAGTTTTCCATTTGACATGCTTACACCCAAGTCTTCCCTTCTGACATGTTTGCTCATGACTTTTTCTACAGTAGGGGTTTGTTGACAGTGAATGTATTCCTGTTTCTCCCCCTCGCTCACTACTTGTCCCTGTCATAACACTGGCTTCTGTCACCTTTCTGTTTAATGGCTGTGCTGTGCCACACTTGAAGGGCGCTCAGACTGGATTCTCAGGCTCTGTATGTATGTGTCTGTCAGGTGAAGTGATAACGGGTGAAGTTACACGTGCCCCTCACCTGATTGTCCCTGCCTTTGTTCAGGCACTGTCTCTTCTGCTCTGCTGTCGCTGGCCATCTGATCTGTAAAATGAAGAGCCACACAACTCAATGCTTATACAAGGAAATAAATTAGATGCTAAGTTATCTATAACCAAAAATTCATCACTCAAAGTTCATGACTAAACACGTCAAATCATGTGCTTGTGGGATAACAACGATGCTGGAGAGTAATAAGGTTATAAACTATAAATGTACAGTATACATAAATATATATATACCACCTGTTCATTTTATCAGTTAAATGCATATCAGAAGGATGAAACTCTTTTATACTGCATGCATATGTACGCTGTAAAAAAAGAAAAAGTAAAGCTTACTTACAAAATGGGTGGAAACTCGTTGCCTCAAACAACTTACAAAGAAGCTAATTATGTAAATCTAATTCAACTGAAGCAATGAGTTTCCACCAATTTTTCAAGTAAGCTGTACTTTAGAGCAGTGATTCCCAACCCTAGGGGTACACTGCAGGGGGTACATGGAAATGTATTTCCAAGATGATAAATAAATATTCTCAATCATTTCATATTAAACTCATCAAAAAATTGCATGTGCGCTACAACTAGTTTCCCCAAGGAGACAATAACCTGTGGCACTCCGCACCTATAATAATCAGTTGTGTTATGCTCTGCTTTTGGAGAATCATCAACGTGTATGAGTGAAGGGGTACTCAAAGACAAAGGTTGGGAAACGCTGCTTTGAAGAGACTAGTTGCATTTACTAAAATTCATTTGAAGCAACATTTTACAGCGATTTTTGTCTGTGTATGTCTATGTATCTATGTATGTAATTTTTTCTTGCAAGGTGCCTTTTTCCAAACGTATGTAGCACTTTTAAAAATAATAGGGGTCTACTGATGCTGTGTAATATACTCACTGAGTGATTGGCCCTAAGGGAGGAGATGTTGGCTGTGTCCAGGACATAGATGGCCTCTCTGGCTCCGACGAACAGCATCCCAGCCTCCTCCTCCAGGAGCAGGGCACTGTAGTTCAGCGCAGAGCCACTGAAGTGATTACACCCCAGCAGTCCTGCAAGACAGCACCATGACCCATGAGACCCAACAGTACAAGTGGACTGCAAGACCAAAACCTGCAGCATTAGACACACACACACAAGAAGGGACTACACTACTTCTGGCACATTTGTTCAATGTCTGGCAAAGGCTTATGAGCTTCAAATTTGAATGAAAGACAAAGTCTTAATATACATGTAAGTTTCAAGGACGCAGTTGACAATGTAACACATATACACTTATTGAAGACCTGTCTTTCAGCCTGTGCAAGCAGTACAAATGGGTGTGATGTGACCTCACTGGAAACACATGACATGTCTCTCATCTTGAGTTCATGAAGCCTGCATAGACTACAAAACAACCCTTAAGTATAATAAACATCACATGTTTATACTTCCATCTTATTAATTTATGTACCTGTTTGTGTAGCTCATATTTAACCTTAGGTATAATAAATTCACTAAACAAATTTAAATAATAGCAATAATAATAACATATTACAATACATAATAATACATATTGTGAAATTCTATGCCTGTATGTATGGTCTCTGATGTTACATTTTTCATTTTTAATTACGTAAAGTTCTAATATCTTAAGTGTATGAAATTGAATACTATTTTGTAATAACAGCTAGACAGTGCATAGTGCACCCATCAGGAGTAGCCCCAACAAATGTCATACATAGTAACACTCTCAGCTGTGACCTGACAAATAGCCTGATTGTATCTGTCCCTTTGATCAGACAGAGGAAGCTTTTGGATGCTGTGGCAGCAGGCACTGCAACATCAAGGTCACTCCAACACAGGCATCGGAGAGAACTGTCCCTCCTCCTCCCCTCCTCTCCTCTCCTCTCCTCTCTACTCTACTCTGAATCGCAGAGATGAAAGCTGGTCGCTAAATGCCAGCACAAGTCAGTCCAAAATGTTACACCAGCCTCCCAGAACACAAGCGCGGCACTTCACAACTTCACGGCTTCACGGCAGCTCGTGTGGCGGAATGAATGGAGAGGTGCTGCTGTAGGCAGGTGGACCCGGGGGCCTCCACCACCACCACCGCTGTGTAAAAAGGCAAGGTCTCACTTAAATCACCACAGGGAGCTGAAGCGTTTTAGCGCTCCAAGAGCTGGGACGGAGTCCAGGAGTGGGGGCTGGTGAGAGGAGGAAGTGAGGTAAGAGAGTAGAGGAGGTGCACCAATTAGAGAGACTTACACTGTGCTGATTCACTCTTCCTCCCGAGTGTATCCCTGTGCCCTGCTTCTTTCTCTTATCTATCTCTCTATCCGTCTCTCTCTTTTTCTCTCTCACTCTCTTCTGCTTTCTCATTTTCTCTCTCTTTCTCTCACTCTCTCCTGCTTTCTCATTTTCTCTCTCTCTCTCTTTCTTTGTTTCTTTTGCTTTCGAGCTCTCATTCCCTCTTTCACACAGCATATCTCTCTCTCTCTCTCTCTCTCTAACCACCTGGGCACTGTGCCACTATGAATATTGGTAGCACGGCTGGTTAGATTCTCATTTCCAAACCCTCTTTCACAGAAAAAGAGCAAAATTCTTTCTCTCTCTCTCTCTCTCTCTTTCTCTCTGTTGTTTCTCCTTCACTCTCTTTCTTGTTTGGTCTCTCTTTCCTGCCAGTAATGTCTCTCTACTGTTTTCCAGGAGGTCACATATTGCTAAAATATTTATTTAGTCTCAGGCAGGTCTGTTGACACAAATTTAGGACAAATAGAGGGAACAACAGAGGGCTTGCATCTGACAGACAGAGAGACAGGCCACCCGTCAGTCACATCACACACACACACACACACACACACACACACACACACACACACACACACACACACACACACACACAGACACACACAGACTATACACACCAAGAGACACACCAGTCTCACAATTCCCTGACACACACACACACGCACACACACACAAGAACACACCACATACACCCTCCAAACGTGAGGGGGGAATTCGAGGTTTGATTAGAGTTGGCAGTAGTAGGCCACATTTCACCAGAGGAGCCCATAAAATGCCCAACGTCTCGCCCATCTCATCGTATCTCTATCAAACAGCACCCCTTAACCCTCCACTATTCTTACTGTACCCAAACCCCCCCATCTATCTCTACAGCCTCAGCTATACTGCCCTGATATTCACCCAGAGCACACCTCTCAAAACTGCAGACACAACATATTTTCCACAATGCTACTGGGGAGACAAATATGCCTACAGGGAGTGAGTCAAGAAATTATGTGTTAAAAAAAATGCTTTATGGAGCATTTTGTGGGCCGTGCTTCAAGATGGTGATAGTGTGAAATGTGAGGAAAATGAGTGTTGTTGGTACAATGTCTTATAGAATATTCTAGAATATTCCATTCAGTATCATTCTGCCACTTAGACTTTGGGCGGTGGTGGCGCAGGTAGTAGAGGTGCTGTTCAGCAACCGAAGGGTTGCAGATTCGAAGTGTCCTTGAGCAAGATACCGAACCCCAAATTGCTCCCGGTGGCAGGTTGGCACCTTGCATGGCAGTCTCCACCACCGGTGTGTGAATGCACGTGTGTGAATGGGTGAATGTGAGGCATACTCTGTAAAGCACATTGAGTACTCGTAGGAGTAGAAAAGCACTATATAAATGCAGTCCATTTACCATTTACTTTCATTCTTAAGTCCCTTAAAACTAAAAAGCACAATTCATGTTTTTTTAGAAGCAGAGAATGTAATGAACTTCAATATAAATGGATTTATGGCCTAAGATGTTATGTTGTGGGCGATCAAACAGAGGAAAGTATTATAAAGAAAGCTGTCTATTCTCTGTCACTGATCAGTGCTTTGTATTAGAGAACACATACATGCAAAGCACTGACTCATAAACGTAGCTCATCGGATCAAACTAACTGCCCATGTGAGTGTGTGTGAATGCATTTCCATATTAGTGTGTGTTTGTGTGTTTATGCGTCTCTGTGTGTGTCTATGTATGTGTGTGTTTGTGTGCATGTGTCCGTGAGTCTTTATCTGTGTTTGTGTGTATGTGTGTGTTTGTGTGTGTGTGTGTAGGCTCACTTCAAGTGTGTTGGTGGGGGAGACCAGATCCCAGTCCCCAAGAGTTCCCAGCATGCTCCATGCTTGATGCTTCAACCTGCTGGGAGCCAATCAGGAACGCCCGTGTCAAAGCCATGAGTGTCTAGGGATGCTGAAAGGTCAGAACTCGCTTGGGGGGCCACAGCGGGAGAAATGGGGGCGGGGTGGGGTGGGGTGTGGTGGGGGTCGGAGCAAAGTCACGCAGACGCCCAGACTATCTCCCATGTCTCAAAGTCCCCAAGTCCCTGTATGTCCGTGTGAATTCCTCATTTTGTTTCTCTCTTTCATTTCTTTTGTATTTCCTGAGTAATTTTCTTCCTTCAATCCTTTACAAAATAACTGACGCAGTATGATTAAATAATTAAATTCTCTGTACGCATACGTCTCTTATTCATCTTACTGCTTTCATTAATTTATTCCACCTTTCCTTTATCCTTTTCTTCAACTTTTTTTTCTTCTTTTCCTTCAACTTTTCTTTCCTTCATTTCTTTTCTGTTCACGTGTATTTCTGTCTCTATCTATCTGTCCATTCTTAACCAATTTCTTACGTCACTGACACTGACTCAGTGAGGTGTCCTCTACATGAGGGCCTTCCTTAGGTCATTTTCGGTCAGTGACTGGAAAGAAACTGAGTTATGCATACATGAATCCTGTCTCTCATAGCTTATTGCTTACATGAGTCCTGCCCCCAGGCCCAGAGACACTCGTCTGTCTCTATACATAGGCTAACTCGTGAGGTTTCTAGAGAAATAATCTGAATATAAAAAAAGAAAAAAGAAAACAAACAAAAAAACGAAACAACACAACACGTGATGACCTTCTGACGTAACATGAACAGGGACAAGCATGAGTCTGACGCATGCATGCCGCTCAAAGCCCAAGGCAAGTGGTGAAACAAATGGCCTTGCCCATTGCCGAGGCTGAGACTAACTAATGCACCATCATGGCACAACAACAGTTTGTGTTTGTCTGGACGAGGAACAACACAGTTTGGGACCCTTTTAAGCTGTGACTCAGAAACACAAAATACACACACACACACAAACACACACACACACACACACACACACACACACACACAAGCTCAAGGGAGTAAATGTGTGTTTAAGCAGGTGTGTGTCTGTGTGTGTGTGTGTGTTTGGGGTGTTGCAAAGTTGAACCTAAAAGAGGCACTCAAATATAGCAGGTCTCAGGATTAAAATTTTTCCCATTGCAAACAACCTCTAAAATGATTGCAAATAACCTCACAGTATACCAGAGTGCAAGCCAAGCATTTCTATTCCTTGATTTTTTTTCCTTGGCCAACTGTGTGTATGTTAATATCTCCTAAACGCCTGCGTTTGAGCTCATCAGTACTCTCTTCGCAATGACACCGCCGCTTTAGATGAGAGAGGTCTTCCGCAATCACGGCTCGGGGTGAGAAAAAAAGGTGTATTTAAAGAAGCATAAAAAAGAGTGATTACGGAAATTGTGCTGATCTGCTTATCAGCATATATTATACACCGCTGTCTGGGTGGGTATGACAGACATATCCTGAAATGCAGCTGAGCTCAAGAACTGCAACGGAGAGAGAGAGAGAGAGAGAGAGAGAAGGGGAAAGACAGAAAGAGAGAGAGAGAGAGAGAGAGAGAGAGAAAGAGAGAGAGAGAGACAGACAGACAGATTCAAGCTCTCCAAAGGCCACCATAACATCATCTTATTGCATAATGACCTGGCTTTGTGGATATGTGTGTATTTTGGGTCCATTTTAACCAATCAGTGAGTGGAATATGCTGGAGAAACCATATCTCTAGCCTCCTACCCATAATGCCTTGCTCAATAAAACAGTGTGTTGACAGGGTAGATTGATCAAAAGGACACAGCAAACATGGCCTTCAGCCTGTACTCAATGCACTGCAGGCGGGGGGGGGCAATGTTTGCACCTCACACACCTGTGTTTGTGTGTGTTTATTAGTGTCTGTGTGCGAATGTCTACGTACATGTGTGTGTGTTGTCAGTCATATTTGTTTATGATTGTCTGACTATGCTTGGGTCTATGTGAAAATGCGCCTGTGTGTGTGTGTTTGTGTGTATGTGTGTGTGTGTGTGTGTGTCCGATAAATTCTCAGCACAGACTGACCCTATAAAGCACCTCCATCCTCAGCACATGCTGGCAGTATGGTGTGGATTTACACACACCTCCAATATACTGAGCTGGTGCATGACAGTGTGTGTGTGTGAATTTAATTGATCTATGCATAAGCTGCCACTGGTTTATGTGTTTGCGTCTGTTTACCTCTCTCTGTGGCTGTGTGTGTCTGTGTGTGTGCGTGTCTTTCTGAGGGTCATGAATATGAGTGCATGCATGATGCATTTAAGTATTTGGAAGCGTATTTGACTGCCTGTCTGCGTGTGTGTGTGTGTGTGTGTAGGGGGTGACTTTGTGTGAGAGTCTTTGTCTATCCATGTGTGTACATGCGTATCAATGTGTGTTTTTCTGTTAAGTCACTGCCCCATACATACACACACACACACACAAACACAAACACACACACACACACACACACACACACACACACACACATTTCCCCAGTGACTAATAGGAGGAAGCCATCACACGCAACTAATGCGATGAACAAATACCACAGCGGGCCAAAACTTTCTGGGGCGCTGGCTGTGACTTAACCGCGAGTGACACGGGTGAGAACAGTCATCTGCAGGGAACGTGACCGTCGTTGTGCAACCACACGCAACACTCACTGCCCACATGTTGGGCCTGCTGCATTCATGCAACAGAGAGAGAGAGAGAGATAGAGAAATAGAGAGAGTAGCACTGATAACTTTAGGAAAAAGAACAAGGGAGAGAGAGAGAGACAGAGACAGAGAGAGAACCACTGAGAACTTTGTAAAAAAGAAAGAAAGAAAGAGAGAGAGAGAGAGAGAGAAGCACTGAGAACTTTGTGGAAAAGAAAGAAAGAGAGAGAGAGAGAGAGGGAAGCACTGAGAACTTTGTGAAAAAGCGATAGATAGAGAGAGAGAGAGAAACGACAGCACTAAAAACTTTGTGTGATATCAAACAATATCACATAAGGTCACATAAACATCTCTTTCATAACTATTTCATGCACTAAGGTAAACACCATGTCCAGAGCACTTGGGAATATTGCTACAGTCTTCACTTCACTTCTCTTCATAATAATAAAACTAGTTAACTGAAAAAAATCAGAACCAATCAGAAGAACAAATGCTGGCTCCTACACTAACCTGAAGTTATATGAAAACTTTATTACAAGTCATCACAAAACATAACAACCTATTAATTTGCTTATTGTACACTTGACTTATAAACATAGTGAAAAGTGCTAATAAGTCGTCTTAAATTATTTTAAAATTAGCTGTTAAGACATAAGGCCTTAAACACACAGCACTTCACAAACCGACAATTTACACTTACAAAAATTCGAAAGTAACCTAAGATAACTCAAGACAGCTTCCGCATGCCATAATGACTTCATGGGAAGTAGAAGTCAAGTCACCCCACAGTTGTCATGTGACCTCTCACGGGAGTGTGCATCATGACCATTCGACTGTATCTCTGAAGAAGCCAGTGACATATAATGGAAGACATTAGCTCCCTTCATAGGTTATTCTAGAGCTGCAAATAATCTTTATGCTATTGAACAGGACATCATTTTAAAAGTCTGACACTGTTCTTTTGTACTAAACACTAAGCATAGTGCTATGCTCTGCTCTGCTTAGGTTCACTTTGTTATTCCTTCAGCTAATCATCACCACTGTTTTGTCATTTTAACTGTGTTCATGTATTCAAGGGAAAGAATACTCCAGAGATAGACAGAGATAGTCTGATCCCATTTCTCCCCTTGGCAGCCTCTCAAGCTGGGAGAACGAGCTCATCAGAGCCCGATGTCTGGGTTCCTGTCATAGAGATCATGGTGAAAGGGCCTCGGATGAACTTATCACCTCTCTAGCAACAAGCCACAGCAGAAACAGCAGGTTACTCGCGCATCAATATTTCAGCAGCAAATTACTTCAGGTCTGGTTGCCACCGTGGCGAAGGCGAGACGACACTGCAAGCACTCAGCATTCACTGGGGTTTGGAGAGTTCACTTTTTTATCCTCAATTACTCCTAGACCCTTTCTGTCTTCCCGCTTGACTTGTTTGCTCCAACCAACCCCACCACACACACACACACACACACACACACACACACACACAATCCTGCACATGGCCCATACCAAAACATTTTGACATTGCTGGATTACTGGATTAACATACGAGCACAAATGGCAGCTAAGCAAGCTCTCCCACTCCTTGACAATGTCTTCTCCTTTTACATCTTACTGTGCAGTACTGTGGTCGATATGCCACCCCAGTGGCCTCCCACGCCCACTGCAACAATACAATACAGGGCAAATTGATGACCACCCCCCATGCTTTCCCTATGAGACTTACTTTAGATTGCCTGCCACCCACACAATCACACTAATGAAAATGTTTTTTGCTCCAATGCAACCTGAGTAATGATATTATCTCAGCCTTGATCTACATGAACAGCTGAGCTGTATGCCTTTGTTACTAAAGTGACTTCAGTCTGAAAGATTCTGCATTACGTGTCTGATCAGATCTGCGACTGCGCCACACATGCAGGACAAAACACAGACACACAGAGACACACATACAGACACATGTGTGCAGACTGCGTGCATGCACACACACACACACACACACATAGAGGTAGAAAGAGAAAGACAGATACACACAGACACACCCACACACACACACACACACACAACCTCCCCTGGGAATGTAAATGTAGGACAGGTACTTCAACCAGGTCTGACGTTAAATGAGACGGAGTGTTGTGAAAATCATCCCCAAACGCAGAGACAATGCTCTACATTTTATGATACCCCGAGTTGACTATCTATAAATGTACAATTTAATTCACACATTTATAACCATGTAGCTACACAGCAGGTTGACACCTCATCCATTCATACTGTAGGCAGCTGTGAAAACTAAACTTAGCTACAAACTATCATAGCATGGTGAACTAGGAACCTCACAAACTGCAGAATCCGTTGATCAACTCACCAACATGTCAGGATAATAATAGTGAATAATATTCTCACAGTGGATATCATATAAATAAGATAGGTCTATGGTTGCTTTTGGGGGATGGTAGAAGAAGAAAAGATTTTAAAGAAGATTTAAAAAAATAAAAATAAAAATCCCTACCATCAGAAGACGTGTTCGGCAGGAACCGATATAGTCAAGCATCAGTGCAGGGGAGCTACCCGCTGACAAGCCTACAGCTGCCTCAGTGATGTGACAAGCTACTGTTCCCAGCAGGTCTCACACCTACTGCATTTGTGCATTTAATTAACAGACTTGTGTTTAGATAGGATTTAATTAAAAGGCACAAATCTCAAGATGACATGTCTTTTTAAATTATTGTCGAGACAAGCTGTATTTACAATTAAGTTTCAGTGCTTACGTGCACTCAGAGCAGTGAGCATTTTAAATGTTTTAAATTATTCAGTCCAGGCCTTTATTCTTTCATATGAATTCTTCATTAGCAATAGATTAGCAACTTTTGTTTCAATCGGGAGGGAATCTCAAAATATAAAATCCCTAGAAAATAGAAAAAGAAAATCTTCGAAAGGCAGCTGCCTCTGCTGTGCTTAAACATCTCGCCCATAACATAAAGGTTGGTCTCAGGACTCCAATCCACAGACACCAGGTCTTAGCTAAACAGCAGCAGAAAGTACCAGCTAGTTCCTCTCTCTCTCTCTTCCACTCACACACACACACACACACACTCTCTCTCTTTCTGCTGCTAGCCCATCCAAAGCCCCTCTGTGTTGTTATGAAGTGTGTGAACTAGGACAAGACTTCGGAGGAGCCATTAATAACACCAGGGAGAGATGCCAGCCTGCTGCCACTGTCCTCCCGAGGCTCAGCGGCAGAACTGTGCCACACATGTTTGAGAGCGAAGCAGGGAGCTTTATCTATATGTGTGTGTAAGACTGTGACCAACCGCACACAAGATGGCCTGTGTCTAAAACACCCTTCTTTGTATGCGAGTACAAAATCTTACATAACAGAAAGTTATTGTCTGAGTCTCAATAATTGCCACAAGTCCTAAGTTCTAATTCTGACATGAATCAACTCTGTGATTAGCTGATTTAGGCCAATGGAAAGTCTTTGAGAGTTGAGGACTCTGAGTTAAGGGAACATCAGGATTCAGTCACAGTGTAACACAAGCTAGTAGACTTTTGGTGCTTGTGGTTTGATGAGAGACACACGTTTCAGTGGTGCTACAGGGACTGTTCCCACAACTATAACAGAGGACAGTGGTTATACCACAGCACAGTCCTCTCCAAGGCTCTGTTCTCTCAAAACATCACATGGAACTCAACAATGACTCTGTCCTTTCATTTGGTAGACATGCCTCAGCGGAAAATCAGAATTATAACACCAACATAACCAACAACAAGTCCAAGAAACCAAGCAGCAGGGAGTCAATTCAAAACACATTTAGGTGAAAAAAAACTAAAATCAACACAAAACAAAGCTTAATATGTCAGTTTGAATGGTCAATGATCACATTCATAATAACTTCTTTTGTTCTGTCCAAAAAACAAACAAGTAACTATAAAGTCTTTGAATTTCCCCTAAAGCTCACCCAGCACTCAACATCAGAGTATGGTTTCTACATATAAACAGTAACACATCATATATACAGTACACATAACTTCTAACAACCTAACAGACGTTTACCATCAAAGAGCACTGTTGTCCTGGGCTTAGCGTCCAGGTCGAGTGGTGGGCCAAAGGGGAAACCCCAGAGTGGGCAGGAGAGGCCCCCCAGCAGTAACAGCATCAACAGGGGGGCAGAGGGGGCGAGACAGGCCCTGAGATCCATACCCACGGAACCGAGGCCGTCGTCCAGCTGTAGAGTCCTTCTTGTCTGGCTTTGATTTAGCTGGTCTTCCACAGACACAGGAATGGACTCTTAGTCTGTCATCATACAAGCTCTGTCTGTAGGGGCAGAGAAAAAAGGAAGATGTTTTTGTTTTCCTCTTCCACAAACAGCTATGGATGGCTTAACAGGTGGGGGAAATGATCTGCCACGTCTGTCTGGAATAGTGCCGACCAGAAAAAAGGATTATGGTTCATAAACGCAAAAACTCATTCCCAGACTAGAATAATGAGTGGGTTTTCATTAATCTGTACAAACTATGGGTGAGAGAATCATTATTTTTGAAATACCTCAGTTAATTAGCAACATGTGATAAAAGAATCCTACTATTGTTTCAGCTGCAGTGCAGCGATGCATCGAACATCTGTCATGCAGCATTTGCAAGTTTATCCGTAATAAGTGGCAGTGAGAGATTATCATGAAACCTCACTGCACACAAGGCACAGAGAAATATATTGATATTCTGCAGGAGGATTTGTTAGATGTTGTGTATGAAGATGGAGTTTAAAAACCAGCTTTGTGCCTCAACCCCAAAGCATCTCTGTGACTACCCATAATTATTAGCTGTGTGCCTCTGAAACTGTGGCATCTGATAGCTAATCCAATGATCCGATGACTGATTTTAGCCACTTGCTTGTACACGCACACATACACATACACACACACACACACAAACAAACACATGCACACACAGATGCAAACAAACACATACACACATGTTTTCCCACACAAGAATACACATGCAAACACATTCTCAAACACACACTTTCTTGCTCTCTCTCACGCATGTACACACAAACTAGCACTCCCATAAACACACACATGAATGCACACACAAACACACACTCACATAAACACACAAACACACACTGATCAGAGGGTAACTTCTGCCACCCTACTGCAGAAGATGACTCTAATGAAATCAAGACCGCTCTGCCTGAGGATGATAAAGCACTGTGTTATCTTATGAACCATGGAGGTTTGCAAAAGGAAAACTCAAGCAAAACACCATAGGTTGTGGCTTAAAGCAGCAAAGTGTTAGCGCAACAAACTCTGTCTTGTTATTTGTATATTAATTATATATTTGTCTAACCAGCAATTAGGTCATAGTCAGTTTGTTCATCTCTAATATTCTTCATCAGATTTTCAAATCCTCTTATTTGAAGCATAGAATAAAGAGAAGGAACAGGCGATGTTTTAGAAAAGGATTACTGTACTGTAAATCATTGAATTATAATGAGCAGTGTCTCTGTAACACTGAGTTTGAAAGGTTTTTTTTTCACCATCACTGCTTGTCCTATGGTATAATGTAAACACAGGCTTGTTTTCACACGTCCGCAGGCATTGTGTAGCCTGCTGTGGGTGACTTGCTCAAACAAGGTGTTACTGTGACGACAAAGTGGAAACTCCCTCGGAAAGGTAAATACATCTGTCGTATATATGCAAAGGAGAAAAAAAAGGCTCCAGGATGAGTTGATATTGCTTAATTTTTGTAGACTGCCAGAATGGAACATCAAGACAAAATCCCCACTCTATCTTCCTAGCTGTTTCATTTGTAAGGATTACACTGAAGATGATATATGAGACTTATTAAATAATCTACTCTGACCACATTTAAAGGACTGGGTGTTACGTACGAAACTAAAGCTGAAATCTTTGTCGTCAGATTCTGTGTGACATTTTCACAATGTCTTCAGATCCCATGTCAATTGCAACACACACACACACACACACACACTCTCTCTCAAAACCCACACGTACCTCCTCACTTTATTGGCCCCCAGCACATTTCCTGGCATCGGGACATAACAACATGAACCAAGGCAACCCAGACTACTGTCTAGCTAAAGCCCTATCAGGATGCATGATATCCAGTCTGACATTTTCTGCAGATGGCTCTGCAGGACTCAGCCCAGACTGAGCAACTGCGCACACTGAGTTTTGAGCCAGTTTGGCGTTGTGCGTAAGTAGCTAATTTTCCACAAGCCTCAAAGTCCCCAAATATGACATAAACCCAAACAGCGGCTAGCTAATGCATTAGTGCTTGCTGTTTAGCCAGCAGGGCATTACGTGGGAACATTTTATGCCATAGTAATTAGCACAACTCGATGATGCTCGCACTCACACACATCCAAACTTAAACCACTTCAAATGCAGAAAGGTTACCAATACCTTAGAGTACTCTCCAGTTTTGTCTTCACACACTCAATATAAGTAGGCACACACAGTCAGGCAGACAAACACACACACACACACACATTCATTCAGTAGTTTACAGCTTCACTCTAGTGGTACTTGGTATACTGTACAGATACATTTCCCCCATATAAGCGTTAACAAATGTATTGGGTGCCCACCATATCTGGGCAAATTAATTGTACTGACAGCTTATAGGGGCCATGAAACAGCTGCCCGGGGATATCTTAGTCTAATATTTAAGGATATCCGACTGACATGGCTGTTAGTCACGGCTACTCTGAGGTGAAAAGCATGAAATTGGGAAGAGGGTCCAGAAGATCCACTAACACCACAGCAGTCCGCAAGCAAACAGTCACTAAATCCAATTATTATTCCCCCACCCACCCCCCTCCGTCCCAGTGTCACTCCTATGGGGCCTAAAAATAAACAATTTGCTTCTATGCTTGTACAGCATTTTGTCCAATGTGTCCCAAAGGATCAAAACTACTTGCAATACTCCATGCCTGCAGTGGTGCAGTGGTATTCCTTGACTTTGACTGTGTGGCTGTCCACTATATGATCAATCTCATTTCTCTCTAGATAGCATCACACTACATGTGTATCCGCTACAATGTTCAATCCACTAACTGCTACAACAACTGCCAAACACTTACTTCTGAGATAAAAGGTTGCAGTAAAACAGGTAGAAGAATAGACAGAGAAGCCAGGGATAACAACATGTAATCTTCAACTGGTCTAATGCATGGTCTAACACTGGTCTAAAACATGTCAAAAAAAGCTCATTTGTTGCTGTGTCTCACCGTCTTTAAGAGCCTTTGACAATCACTCTCATTATAACTTAAAAACAAGAAATACTGTGAAAACAATCGTCTTAAGCCCAGTGCGTGTTGTTTGCTGTAGTGCCATTCTCACAAAAAAGTTCTTTCCTAATTCTGTCATGCAGTCATGGGATGTCCAGAGGCAAAGTCCTGGGATATTGATCTGTGATATTCAAACAAGGGGAGTATGACAGGGGCTCTCTTCTGTCTAGCTACATCTGCAATCTGGCCACCACTCTCTCTGTACACCCCCGCCCCCCAACTCCCACACCAACCCCCGCCTCTCTCTCTCTCTGCCCTTTCTCCCAGCAGCAACCTTGAAACATGTTTTTCTATGCATCAGAGTCAGGGGGTTCAGCCATCCCACAGAGCATCTCAGGGTTAAAGTGCCTGTTACTATTCATCACCACAACTTAATAAAGCAGTTCTGGGAGTTCCTGATGGCCTTTGACATTTGGTCAAATTACAAAATGCTATAACAGTCCCATTTATGTTTTCATCATTCCACATGTTTAGGGGCATGGAGAACACTACATTATATTAGTGTGTGCTAATCAGTCTCCCAGAGTCTCTCAAGTCATTGACTTAGGCATAATATTTTTCTCCACCTGCCCAGTAACACTGCAACTATGACCACAGAGTGGCGAAACTTCAAGCACCAAAATGGATTCTCTTGTATACCCACAGTCCCTATGCAAAATCTAGCTAAAAAAAACGTTTTAATCTAACACTCTCCGTCTTTAATGATAGTATTGTGTCTTAGCAAATTGAGGGACACCACACAGAATGACCTTGATGACAGCCTTTGTTTACATTCAGTGACAGGCTACAATTTGTTTACACTTGCGAAAGGGTGTATGGACATGTTTTACCAGAAGTATACATGGAGCACAGGTTCTTCAATCTTTACTGTAACCCTCCACCACGTGTTGTCTATAGCCTCATGACAGTTCAATGCCACACTACTTCCAAGGACGGGCAGAGAGATGATGCAATGAAACCGGAGAATACTAATGGCTGGTGATATCCAGCCACTTTCTCCTATCCCCATACCCTCTAGCTGACATGTCAACTCCTGTCAACGCATGACAATTTTCTCCGGAGGTGCTGACACGTACCTTGCACCTGCAGAGACGGTGTGCGCGCACTCCGTTGTACAGAAGATGACACAGGATACAGTAAAAGACTGTTTCAGAGAAGCAAACAAAAATACTCCTAATAGACTACAGGCAAGAAAATCAGCCACGCAGAGAGTTTCTACACAAATCATCCTCACTGGAATTTGGTAGCCGATCTACTTGAACAGCACTGCAGCAGCGTTGTGAATTTCAATAGTCAATGATATCGGAATATTTGCTAATAAAGCTTGTTCTTTATTCTGGGCGCATGGCTTGACGCAGATCGGACCACTGAATACTATGTAGAAATAGGCTAAAAACGATTTCAGACCAGAAATATTAGCTCATAGAGATCATGATCCTATCAAGTGACTTACTTTTAACAAAGCGTTCTTGTTGGTAGGCTATTGACCAGCATATGATAACGTTATGAGTGCAACTTTAAAAACAAATTTTAAAAGCCTTGCCTATTTGAGACTTGTCGATAGAACACTGCGGCATTTTAAAGGACAGTAGTACCGAGGCGGATTTTAAGTCACCCTCACCCTGTTTTATCAAACAGGACCTGTCAAATGCCCTAGCCCTTGTCTACAAACCATGGTAAAGATACGATACACTGCAGGCTGATCATCATAATTATGCCAATTTGATTAGACCAAACAATTAGAAGAAAACAAAGTAATTATTGCCGTGCTTACCAACGTTTCTGATGGTGTATGTAAACAAAATCTTTCGGTAGCTGTGCGTGAATACAGAATTCTTCTGCGGTTCCAACGAACCACACACCAGCTCCTGATGCGCTGCTGGGGTACCGCATGCACATGCGACTGTAGTCGAATAGGGGACTGTCCCAGGTGTTGCAACCACGCCCCCAATTCATTAATATGAATCGATCGCGCGCTGCTGTCTTTTGGAGTGAAGTGACAAAAGTAACAGTAAAGCTAATCAGTTGGCGATATTTTTTTTTTTTTTTTTACTAGTGTGTGTCATTTAGCGTAGCCTTTATGTAATTAAGCAAGCTTTCTTCCTCTTTCTTCCTCAAGCTGCAGCCATCAGTGGCCAAATATCTACCGGGCACTGGCATAGGCTACGTTTGGTCTATGATAAAACCTGCCATTGTGCTTCCAGCGTTTTCATATTTTATTGGGTCACCTAAAGAGGTCGATGAGACATCTGGATAGCCTCGGGAGATCAGATCAGGAACAATGTCAATTACTGTAAATTTGCCTGGAGTGCCACCTTCTGGTCGAGTGAGTAAATGTAACTTAAGAGGCAACTTTTTTTGACTACCTCAGCTGGCAAAATGGAAAAGGGCAGCCCTATGTATACCAGAACCACATCAAGGTTAATTCAGATGCAAGGACTGGATACATTAAAATTTGCTCCCAGTAAGGCCTAGACTTACCTCTAGATGGGCTAGGAAAAGAAAAAAGCCTGTGAGCACTTAAAATTGCTGAGAGGTTATGAGATACAGACACATCTCTGGGCTGGTCTTCTTGGTGTGACCATGATCTGCATGTGTGAGATCTACTGACATGTGAATTAGGATCAGTTCTTTCAAATATGTCAGTATGATACGGTCTGAAATATAGCCTAGATTACGAATATTTTTTACAGTGAGGCAGTGCATTGTTGCCTTTTCAAATGACAGTAGCTCTAAGACGTATGTGTGCTGACTGGGATTGTTGAGACAGGCCGCTCGTAAATGTTAGGCCTTAATAAGCCAAATGTAGTCTTTCTGTCTGTGGACGTCCCTCTCATAATCTGTAGTCTATACTCTTCCATTAAACCAAGCAGATGAAAGTATATTTGACTATAATATTCTGTTTTGAATCTTAAATAGCCTTGATCTCTGGGATGCTATTAAAACAAACCCACCAGTCAGCGACTTTATTTCAAACATTTTTTCACCATGATAAGCGTGGGCTACGGCCTTTGCATCGAGTGTCTAAATGACGTAGACAAGCAGGCTACCCCACGCCTTGCAGTCTGTCTCGCCTGGAACCGGTGTACAACAGACGCGGATATCTTGGAAGAAGCAACAAGCAAATTGGTGGATTCGTGATTAGAGAGTCAAAGCGAACATCTGTTGGCGATGGTAAGAACACTGTTGAAATAATTAGTTAACACGAAAAGATATGATTGCAACTTGAACTCAATAAAGTTAATGTATATGGTGACTGGTAACGTTAGCCAGTTAGCTAGATGGATAGCTAGCTAACGTTAGCTAACGTTAACAGTAACGTCAGCTGGTTAAACATTGTTTGAATAGCGTATGAAATTACACGTATTCTTCAAGGTCTGTGGTCAGATGGTTGGTTGATTACAGTTAACTTTAGACGTGGGTGTTTCGCTACTTAAATATATAACTCGTGGCAATAGCGTTAACGTTAGGCATAATCGATATGTGAGATTATGTGAATTGCACACGATAACACTACAGCCAAGTTAGCTGGCTGGCTAGTTATCGAAGCATACCCTTACTAGCCCTAGGTGGCTAAATTTACACTCATGACATGAAGAGGAACGAGACACATTACTGTAACACGTTAACGTTAGAAAGCTGAATCCGAAGTTAAACAATCTGTTGCTTGGTTAACAGCCACTCTAGAAAGTTGGTTGAAACTGAGGTCGTTTGACAGTTTTCCATCAACATTTCTGAAGATTGTTCACAGTATCATTTTGCTTGTAAAGCTATTGTCATATACCTCCTCCAGCCAAACTGGTGTAATGTAACCTAGTAGAATAACTTACCTTTGACACAATTTTAGGATCAATGTGACTTTTAAATGTCATTCTCACGTAAGTGCACGTAGGTACCTGCGTGTTGTTAATTGGTTCATTGTAAGGCAGATATTGTTACGGATTATCTTTGGTTGTTGTACAGTGAATGGTGTTAATACATGTTCTCTTTTAATATGGTTTATTCTGCAGTTACTTGAAAGTGTGGAGGCCTACGGATATTGTGAATTTGATTGTGATCACTGTATTTGCACTGTACTAAAACGCTGGCTGCCAACTCGACGCAGAAGCAAACCCGTGATTCTTACGAGAGGGTACGTGCGGGTGGCTCGACTCCGTTTAGCAGTAGACCTTTGCCAAACTCGTCTCTTTTTTTGTTTTTAATCTTACCGCGATCAGAGAACACGGTGTCATCACCTCTCGCATCCAACGGACATTGGATCATTATGTAGTCTGGCGTTGAGGGAACACAACCACCTGTTCCTAACAGCCTAGGTGAGATGGGAATCGGTGTAGCTTGTGCTCACAGCACGATAACGTTACAGGTGTAGAGAAAAGGGCGGTCTCGCTTGGCTGCCCATCAGATGGGAAAAGACCAGGTACGTGGAGCGCCTCAGAGTGCTGGCACCTCTCCCGAAGGTAGCGTAGTTAAACCGAATTAACACGGTAATGGCTGTGCGGTGTTCTCATGAGGTTGTGAACTCTAACTAGGATGTGTTATTAAATATACACCAGGCTACTTAAGTAATGCATGAGTTTGATCAGTAAGAAATAGGCCTATTTCATGGCAACATTGTCACACCAAATACCTCTCCATTTGTGCAGCACTGCTGTAGTGCATTTAGCGGAGGCCAGGACATGTGCAGTCTTGTGTGAACCAGAGTGCTGATTTATGCATAGTTACAGTAAGTCTGTCAAGACTACCAACCCACTCTGGACACCTCAAAGTTTATCTAGAAGATCTGACGCTGACGGGAAATAATGTGATGAGTAGCCTAATCAAAATACTGGATGCACAACTGTTTGTCTGTTGTTTGCTATCGTTGTTGGATTTGCATAGATTTTTTACAGGTTGATGTAAGATGCCTGTCTCTTGGGATTTTATATATACTTTGGCAAAGAAAGCACTTTTTATTATGTTTCCCTTCCTCTGTGTGTGTGTGTGTTTGTGTGATCAGTCTGTAATTTCAGAGAAAAGCCATATGTGATTACACCCAGTATTCAGTCATCTCTTTGCAGGACAGGGATGGTTGTGATTGTTTTGTTCAGAACTGAAGGGGCTGATCTGTTACCATGGGAACCTAACTCTGATTTCTCGGAGGAGGAGTTGTCGTGGTATGGAGTGTAGAGAGTTGCTGGGAGCCCCAGATAGACATGATCCTGCCAGAACACACACCATAACACCACAGCTCACTGTCGCTGCCTGGAAAACACAAAACACCCTGATGTCAGAAACAGACACACTGACCATCATGCAGTCACACCCTTCTGCTAGAGAGGGCAAGGGAGTGTGTGTGTGTGTGTGTGTGTGTGTGTGTGTGTGTGTGTGTGTGTGTGTGTGTGTGTGTGTGTGTGTGTGTGTTGTGTGTGAATGTGTGTATGCAGTGTGAGAGAGAGAGTGTGAGTGCGTGTGTGTGAAGACGACAGAGATTGTGTGTGTGTGTGTGTGTGTGTGTGTGTGCGCGCATGTGTGTGACGGCTAGAGAGAGAGTGTTTGTGTGTGTGTGTGTGTGTGTGTGTGTGTGTCTGTGAGAGAGAAAGACAGAGAGACATTTTGCGTGCATGTGTTTAAGAGAGGGGGGGAGGGACTGTTTAATGCAATCCATACCCCCTTAGCTCACTCCTCATCTTGAGACTTGTT
>PYXC01000505.1:0-10000 GCA_015244755.2 Tenualosa ilisha
CTTCCCAAAGACGACACATCTCCAGGATGTTCGACGCCCTCTGTTGACTGTTGACTGTTGACCTTGCAGCGACCGCTCAAGAGGTGTAGCTGGTACCATACACATTTACGATCAAGCTTGCGAATGTTTGTCTGAACAATGACTTTAAGAAACGCTGAACTCTGCATCGTACCACCACGCACCACCATGGTCTGGGTGAGGATTTTGAGATAATTTTGTCATAATTTCATGGTTCCAAACAAGTTAGTAGCTAACTAAGTTAGCTGCTATGCTTTTGGGAAACGCACGCATGGACTGTCTAAAAAGGCCTTTTTTGACTTAAAAAAAGGCATTGGAATATTTCTTGTTTTTAATGTTCTCAAAGGCTGTGTTTGTTCTGTTGTTTATTCCAAAAGCAGATCTTCGATCTGTGGGTGAAGATGTTTATCTGCAGCTTCTGCACTAGTGGATCAGTGGATGTTTATTACATTGTTTAGGACGTTGGCGTCCATCTCCGGCAGAAGCTGAGAGAAGAGAGTAGAGAATAAGAAGTGTATTTGTGTCATTGTTGCTTGGGAACCAAGTAGATATCTGCTAAGACTATGTAGGGTCTGGTGACAGGGAGCACTAACAGAGACATCAGCTCTGTACGCAACTGGCTTGTGCAACAACCAATCAGAGCACCGTAGAGGTTTAGCATGATTTTGTAACGTGTTTATTAAATATTTGTGTCCATCTTATGCAGAACTTCAGAATGCTGATGGTGTTTATGTTACCGTTTACCATGAGCTTGTTTGTTTACTCTTTGTTTATTTGTATTGTTTGTGTCTCAGCTCCAACTCCAGTGCCTCTTTCAGCCACCCCTAATCCCACCACCCTTCAACAGGACTACACACCCAGCAGTACTCAACACTCTACAGGTACACACACACACACCACACACACACACCCAGCAGTACTCAACACTCTACAGGTACACACACACACACCACACACACACACACAGCAGTACTCAACACTCTACAGGTACACACACACACACACCACACACACACACCCAGCAGTACTCAACACTCTACAGGTACACACACACACACCACACACACACACCCAGCAGTACTCAACACTCTACAGGTACACACACACACACCACACACACACACCAGCAGTACTCAACACTCTACAGGTACACACACACACACACACACACCCAGCAGTACTCAACACTCTACAGGTACACACACACACACACACACACACACCCAGCAGTACTCAACACTCTACAGGTACACACACACACCACACACACACACCCAGCAGTACTCAACACTCTACAGGTACACACACACACACACACACACACCCCAGCAGTACTCAACACTCTACAGGTACACACACACACACCCAGCAGTACTCAACACTCTACAGGTACACACACACACACCACACACACACACCCAGCAGTACTCAACACTCGACAGGTACACAAACACACACACCACACACACACACCCAGCAGTACAGTTACTCAACACTCTACAGGTACACACACACACACACCACACACACACACCCAGCAGTACTCAACACTCTACAGGTACACACACACACACACCACACACACACACCCAGCAGTACCTCAACACTCTACAGGTACACACACACACACACCACACACACACACCCAGCAGTACTCAACACTCTACAGGTACACACACACCACACACACACACCCAGCAGTACTCAACACTCTACAGGTACACACACACACACACCACACACACACACCCAGCAGTACTCAACACTCTACAGGTACACACACAACACACCCAGCAGTACTCAACACTCTACAGGTACACACACACAACACCACACACACACACCACCCAGCAGTACTCAACACTCTACAGGTACACACACACACACACCACACACACACACCACACACCCAGCAGTACTCAACACTCTACAGGTACACACACACACACACACCACACACACACACCCAGCAGTACTCAACACTCTACAGGGACACACACACACACCACACACACACACCCAGCAGTACTCAACACTCTACAGGTACACACACACACACACACACCACACACACACACCCAGCAGTACTCAACACTCTACAGGTACACACACACACCACACACACAGCAGTACTCAACACTCTACAGGTACACACACACACACACACACACCCAGCAGTACTCAACACTCTACGGGTACACACACACACACACACACACCCAGCAGTACTCAACACTCTACAGGTACACACACACACCACACACAGACAGACACACACACATACCACTAGTGGTGACTGGTGGTCTCAAAAATAGGGGAGGACAGGGGGTAAAGTGGTCAGGTGGGTGAATGAGCAGGTAAATGTGAGTAGATGGGATGGGTGGATTGTTAAGAGAGAGAGAATGAATTGCAGAACCAAAAAGGTGTCAAAGGTGCTTGCTCTTTAGGGGGACTGTATTAAATAAAATTAGTTTTTTAAGGACACATGTCAGCATGGGAAATACCATACAGTGCAATGAGTTTGTTTGTGGTGATGTCAGTTGTCTTTTGTGCTTTACACTGCAATACTGTGAAATTGGCGGAAATGATTTTGAAACACCAGAAGACTTCAACGGCTCTGCAAACTCCCTATAGTTGCCCTTGTTATCGGAATTTGGCCCTTAATCCCGTCCCCTAAATGCCAGCTCCTGCATGCCCAAATACGCCGTAGCGTCAATCAAACGCTTCAGTGTATCGCTATTACGACGCGCTTCTGCATTACGCTGTGCCACTTGCAACCGGCCACCTTCGTCCACAAGTTGATCAACGGGCACGCTACCTAGTAATTTTACGCGAATAGCTGCACCAACGTGGTAGTTGCACTTGTTGTGACGCTTGGTGGCCCTGTCCAAATTTTTAAGGTCACTAAATCCCTGCACAGACCATGTTTGAGATTTCCCTACCAACAGACAAGGCCAGCATAGACGACTAGTGGGAACACTAGCAGTTAGCCATGGGTACCTTTCATACCATGTGGTGTTAAACACACTGACCTTATCATTCGCTTTTTCAATGTCAGTTTTTGGAACTGGTCTCCCCTCTGTTTTGATTTTCACCTTCGTCCTCCAGTGTGTGAAATGGGGTTTTAACATCATGAATACAACGTCTCGTTTTTCCATCCTTTTTTTTATTGACGCAACAAAGCAAAACTCTACAGAGGCTCAAACTCTCCGCCGTCCGCACCATCACCAATGACAGGTCTGTCGACAATGACAGTAGTACAAGACCTTGCGTGTCAACCCGTCAACCACCCTTTCATTCTGATTGGGCCCAGTAGTACTCATAATGGGTGTCAATGAGGGAGGACGGGAGGACGATATTTTGGTGACTTTTTTCTGTATTCGAAGTGATAAAATAGAATTATTTCAGCTGTTTTGATATGTTTTTGCATGTTTATCTATTAAATATCTGTGATTTTTTATGAATTTCTCCTGGAAGTTCTTTCTTTAAAAATTTAAGGGAGGATCTTCCTCCCTTTCCTCAGTGGAGGAGTCGCCCCTGCATACCACACACGCACACACACACACACACACACACCCAGCAGTACTCAACACTCTACAGGTACACACACTAACACCACACACACACATACCTAGCAGTGCTCAACACTCTACAGGTACACACACACCACACACACACACCCAGCAGTACTCTATACTCTACACACAGAAACACACAGCAGTATTCAACACTCTACAGGGACACACACACACACACACAGCACTCTACACTCTACAGGTACACACACATTCTTTCCATCCATCAACAGGACCACACACACAGCAGGACTCACACACACACACACACACACGCACTCACACACACACGCAAAGATAAAAAAACAGAAAAAAGACGAAAATGCAAATATGCACATAGATATTTAAATAAATGCTTGGACATGGATGTAACATGCAGAATGTCCTTCAACAGGAGATGGATCAGAGACAAGCAAAATAAGCCCCTCCACAGGTAAATATGTCTCACACACACACACACACACACACACACACACACACAGTCAGCCAGCTGGCTGATAGCTGTGCAGTAAATATGTTAGCTACCTCGATCCCAACACCTTAAGAGGTGTGCTAAATGAAACTAGCACCCTAGGGTTCTACCTCACTTAGTAGCACACTTGACTTGCAGCTGGAGACAGACCTTTGGGTGACATCATTCTTACAGTCATTAAAACTAATGCACTGGAATCACACCACAGAGGAATATCCCCTAGAACAGGGCTGTAATAACATATAACAGAAGTGAAGAAACTTGTTGCTGAATATTGGTGCTCTCGCTAGAGGTGCTCTCACATGTAATGTGGCCTAATAATCAGTCTTTGAGCTTGTATGATTCACGTTCGGTAATTCTAAAAGTGTTTATATGTGGCCTAATAATCAGTCTTTGAGCTTGTATGATTCACGTTCGGTAATTCTAAAAGTGTTTATATGTGGCCTAATAATCAGTCTTTGAACTTGTATGATTCACGTTCGGTAATTCTAAAAGTGTTTATATGTGTTCAGCTCTGCAGAAAAACGTCCGGCCCCCGAAACAAGGTATAAAAACTGATGTGGCCCTTGATGTCAAAAAGGTCCCCCACTCCTGCCTTAGAAGGTTTATGAGGCTGGGGGTTGGTTGACCTTTGGCCTTTAATCAGAGACAGTTTAATAGCAGGAGAAACATCACTTAAAAAGTCAAACTTACAAACTTGAAAAAGAGTTGTGGCAGTTTGTAACGCAAAGGCAGAGTTGAGAAAGTTGTGAAAGTAACCAATTGCAACGCAACGCAAATACTGGTCATGTGACAATAACTGTAATTAAATATATAATGTAATATTGTTGGTGAATAAAAACAAGACTGAATGTGGTTTACAAAATAAAAACTATGCTACAATGTCTTTTCATGTTCGTTGACTAAATCGATACAAGGTTTTATTTCCTCTTGTTTAATCGCGTTATTGTTATTATTATTTTGCAGTATTCCTGTTTCCTGTGTCTCACATCAGCTCGCACCGCTCAGACGCAGGCGACGTCACTTCCTCAATTCCCTCTCGCAGCATATTTGGATAGAAGCTCAGCTCATAGACTATTTACTTTTTCTTGATATCTATGATACTGCTGTGGTGGGTTAGCAGATGGCTTTGGAAGAAAAAGATGAAGTGACATTTGGACGCTTTCATTACATAGAAGTGGGAAACAGAGTGTGTTAAATATGAGCCTAAATATGTTGTAAAAAATGTGTTAAATATGTTCAGAATATGAGCATCTTCTGTGTCTGGAATAGATGTATAGTATTTTTGAATCTATAAGGGAGTGTTTCTCCCTTAACCTAACTTGACTGACGGCCGCACTCTGCCCCCTGAATTCAGAGTTTTCAGTAGAACGCAGAGTTTTCGTGACACAGACACCATGTGTTTATCACGTGACACTGCATGACCTGAGCTTTCCAATGGTTGCTGTGATGAACAGGTGGTGAGAAAATTAGCTTTGAATTTCCAAGAAAATGCTAATAGGCTATTAATATGGCTCTGCGTCCATCTCATCCCCACTCATCTCAGTAAAATATCTCATGATCTCTTCACGCAAATATGGCATACCACATATCAGCATCATACTGATTTCAGTGCTGTGTACCATTCCTCTCTTTGATTAGCGGTGGCCGAGTAATCCAGTCTTGAGATCACATCAGATGTCTGCATTCCTCTCTTTGATTAGCGGTGGCTGAGTAATCCAGTCTTGAGATCACATCAGATGTCTGCATTCCTCTCTTTGATTAGCGGTGGCCGAGTAATCCAGTCTTGAGATCACATCAGATGTCTGCATTCCTCTCTTTGATTAGCGGTGGCCGAGTAATCCAGTCTTGAGATCACATCAGATGTCTGCATTCCTCTCTTTGATTAGCGGTGGCTGAGTAATCCAGTCTTGAGATCACATCAGATGTCTGCATTCCTCTCTTTGATTAGCGGTGGCTGAGTAATCCAGTCTTGAGATCACATCAGATGTCTGCATTCCTCTCTTTGATTAGCGGTGGCCAAGTAATCCAGTCTTGAGATCACATCAGATGTCTGCATTCCTCTCTTTGATTAGCGGTGGCTGAGTAATCCAGTCTTGAGATCACATCAGATGTCTGCATTCCTCTCTTTGATTAGCAGTGGCCGAGTAATCCAGTCTTGAGATCACATCAAATGTCTGCATTGGCTCCTTTGATTAGCGGTGGCTGAGTAATCCAGTCTTGAGATCACATCAGGTGTCTGCATTCCTCTCTTTGATTAGCGGTGGCCGAGTAATCCAGTCTTGAGATCACATCAAATGTCTGCATTGGCTCCTTTGATTAGCGGTGGCTGAGTAATCCAGTCTTGAGATCACATCAGATGTCTGCATTGGCTCCTTTGATTAGCGGTGGTCAAGTCATCCAGTCTTGAGATCATCGTTAGCATTGGCTCCTTTCCATATCAGAAGTTGTTTTCAGATTTTTTTTGTTACCACAGGGCACATGCCAAATTTTGCCTTCAGTACAGTATTTCAGTAGAGCCCATAGGGTTGAATGTTTGAATATGAAAGAGAAATTAATCCTAAATCAAGAGTTAAGCCTACGTACACCAAAAAACATCAGAAAATGTCAAATTTCCTATTTTGCCACCATTGTTTGCATCTGGGGGGCAGGTGGGGCGCGAAAATTCTTCCCCTTCCAAAGTGGGGAATGACCAAAAAAGTTGGTGAACCATTGTAATCATAAGATAACCTTGTTTGAATTGTGAAACGGGTTTGACTAAAAGAAAACATTTCGTTTCATCTAGGCTATAATGCTTATTCATTGACTAAAACTAGATGAAAACAGTCAGGGACAATTCTGACTAAAATAAGACTAAAATCCTCAGACTTTTAGTCGACTAAAACTTAACTAGACTAAAAAGAGTATGGATGTGACTAAGACTAATAAAAAATAAAAGACACGCAAACGAAACGCAAAGACTAGACTAAAACTAAAATTAAGACAGGCTTTCAAAATAAAACACTCGTCTGCACAGCCATGACAAAATTGCTATTTTCTTTTTCAGCTTTATTTCAATGATCTACAGGTATATGTTTACATAGTTTAATTCAGATTCAAACAAGGATACACACAATACACTTTTTAATTCAGTACAACCTACTGATCTGGAGTTTTGGATATCTCAGGGCCTGGTCTTGTTATTCCCAAAGCTGCCCAAAGGCCTCATCAACATGGCCGCCGAAGGGACTTGCCTTAGAAAGACTTTGCTTTAAAGCAGTCAATTATTGCCCTCATTCTACACACCGCTGTTTGTGAATTTCCTGTTTCAGAAATATGGAGCAACCAATCAGCTTCCTCCACCACTTACACCTCTGAACTCCACTCAGGTCAGGCCGTTATAAATTGCCTGTATTGTTATCTTTGACTCCATTATTACAGCTTTTGACACTTGCTGAAACACATTTAGCAGAAATTGTCTCTGTGTGTGTGAACTCTACACACGACTCAATAATACATAACACTTTGTGTCACTCACATTAGGGTCAAAGTGAAAATGTACAATCCAGACTTAATAATTTTTCATCAAAATGTCACTCTGGTAGCAAATGATACACCCATGCACCATTTGAATAAGCAATGGGCAAAACCTGCATTATCATTATTATTGTTATTGTTATTATTATTATTATTATTATTATGTTGTTGTTGTTGTTGTTGTTATTGTTTAAACTAGACACTGATCTTGTCAACGTTGAGACTGATAGTGTTTTTAAATTGTTGTTGATATGGTGTGTGTGTGTGTGTGTGTGTGTGTGTGTGTGTGTGTGTGCGCATGTGTGTGTAGGTCCTGCTGTTATCTGTCTGGTGTGTGGTGTGTGTTTAGCTGTGCTGGTAACTGTGCTGATGTCTCTGGTGATTCTGCACAGGAAGAGCAATGCTGACACTCAAACACACAGTAAGATATTTACACACAAACACTAAACTGCCAAGTGCCAAAATATACATCAGTAGGCTTATATGTTTGTGTGTAACTGCAGCATCCAAGTAGCCTGACAAGCCAGAGTACAAAATCCAAATGACCGATAGGCTGGGCTCAATCCAAGGGCCAGAATCAGCGGTTGTCTTTTAAACGGCTTCTGCACGCAATAGTAGTGTGATAAGCTACCACTAGGGCACATCTCATCGACTCTCTACACGGATAGAGCGATGTGATTGGTCTGACCAAACAGCTACTGAGGCCCTATGGTTTGTTTCTAGACGTACCTGCATAGCTAAACGTCTAGATTTCTGGGCTTGCATCCAAGTTAAAGTGTTTATAAACTCTAATGTTGGGGAAGAAGGGATGTGGAAGGTTGTTGTCTCATCAGAGTCTGGTGTAAACATACTGTAGCTGTTGTGTCAATGATCATGTTGTGCCTGGTGATACCTCACTAACTACTGAGGTATCGCCACTAAGGAGTGTGTGTACCATGATACCTCACTCACTGAAGCAGTGTGTGTGTGTGTGCCATGATACCTCACTCACTGAAGTAGTGTGTGTACCATAACAACTAAAATGAAAGCTTGATGCAAAGACTAGCGCCACGAGACAATACTTTTGTAAAAGGTGCTGTATAAATAAATAAATAAATGCTAGACTGAAGTTAAAATGAAGACAGGCTGCCAAAATAAGACGCCTGTCTGTGCAGCCGTTTTAAATAATGTCTTTTTCAGCTTTATTTGAATGATCTACGGGTTTATATTTACATCGTTCAATTCAGATTTAAACAAGGATTCACTCAATATTCAATTCAGTTTTATTTCTACTGCGCCTTTTACAATAGTGTTGTCTCGTGGCGCTTCACAGAAGGAGCACCCAAGACCAACAGGGGCGAAACTCCCTTATGTTCAGTTAATCTAGGAAGAAACCTTGGGCAGATCCACGACTCAAGGGGCTAACCCAACTGCCAGGGGTCATGGAGAAAAATTACAATCAGTAGTAACCATGACAGACTATAAGTTGCCTATGGTTTTAGCTAAGGTTCATAATAGTTCATAATAGAGTATTATCCCACTCTTACATTACATGGCAGTCAGTCTATAGGTGGTTATCAGGAATTATGGCTGGACAATGTAGCAGCGGCTAGGCATAGTGACAAACTCAAAGGAGTGAGATGGGTCATGGGGGTAACAGTAACGGTCCATTTGACAGCGCCATTGTGAGGGGGGGTCAATCACAAAGCCTCAGGAAGGGGAGTCGGGCCCAGCATTGGCGTCCAGGAAGGTCCTCTGTGATGGGGAGTTGGTCCTGACATGGGCCTCCCGTAGTGTTGGTTGTAGTCCACTCAGGAGGGGAGGGTGAGAGGAGTCCGGCGGAATGAGGCAGGGATGGCACTCAGCAAAGATAATTGTGGACAGAGGAAAATAGTGAATTAGGCCAGGCTCACACATCAGAAAGCAAATGTGTAATTTGGGCATACATATATGTGTATAAATATATATATATATTGAGAGAGAGCTGAAAGAGTGAGAGAGAGAGAGTTGTACGGCATGACACATGAAGGTTGTGTGGCGGCACTAGGCTATAGCAGCATAACTAAGGTATGATGCATGGTAACCCAGCACCACTGCAGGGATGGTCAGTGGCTGCCATGCCTCGCAACTGGGGGCAACAGCAGAGGCAGTCCCTTCTAAAAGACCCATGAGAAGTGATGATTTGCCATGCACCATCCCTAACTATGGGAAACAGTAAAGAGGAAGGTTTTAAGTCTAGACTTAAAGGTATTGAGAGTGTCCACTTGTCGAATGGGGGGGGGGGGGGGGGGGGGCGGACGGGGGACTTGGCATAGAGGCTTCTAATACAGGGATATATTGGCTTAGCAGAGGCTCAAGGAGAGACGGAATTTTTGCTATGAAGTCATCTGTAGTTTTGGGAACTATGTTTCTAGTGAAGTAGTAGACTGAGTTAGGTGCT
>PYXC01000505.1:15000-45000 GCA_015244755.2 Tenualosa ilisha
CTTTTACAATAGTATTGTCTCGTGGCGCTTCACAGAAGGAGCACCCAAGAGCAACAGGGGCAAGGAGAAACTCCCTTATGTTCAGTTAATCTAGGAAGAAACCTTGGGCAGATCCACGACTCAAGGGGCTAACCCAACTGCCAGGGGTCATGCAGAAAAATTACAATCAGTAGTAACCATGACAGACTACAAGTTGCCTATGGTTTTAGCTAAGGTTCATAATAGTTCATAATAGAGTATTATCCCACTTTTACATTACATGGCAGTCAGTTCATAGGTGGTTATCAGGAATTATGGCAGGACAATGTAGCAGCGGCCAGGCATAGTGACAAACTCAAAGGAGTGAGATGGGTCATGGGGGTAACAGTAACGGTCCATTTGACAGCGCCATTGTGAGGGGGGGTCAATCACAAAGCCTCAAGGAAGGGGAGTCGGGCCTAGCATGGGTATCCAGGATGGGCCTCTATGATGGAGAGTCGGTCCTGACACGGGCCTCCCGTAGTGTTGGTTGTAGTCCACTCAGGAGGGGAGGGTGAGAGGAGTCCACCGGAATGAGGCAGGGATGACACTCAGCAAAGATAATTGTGGACAGAGGAAGAAGTAAATTAGGCCAGGCTCACACATCAGACAGCAAATGTGTAATTGGGCATACATATATGTATATAAATATATATATATATATATATTGAGAGAGAGATGAGAGAGAGAGAAAGAGAGAGAGAGTTGTATGGCGTGGCACTAGGCTATAGCAGCATAACTAAGGTATGATGCATGGCAACCCAGCACCACTGCAGGGATGGTCAGTGGCCGCCATGCCTCGCAACTGGGGCCAACAGCAGAGGCAGTCCCTCCCAAAAGACCCGAGAAGTGATGATTTGCCATGCACCATCCCTAACTATGGGAAACAGTAAAGAGGGAGGTTTTAAGTCTAGACTTAAAGGTATTGAGAGTGTCTACTTGTCCAATGTGGGGGGGGAGATTATTCCACAGGAGGGGTGCACGGTAACAAAAGGCTCTTCCTCCTATCGTAGATTTTGATATTCTTGGGATTACAAGGAGACCAGCATTTGGGGATCTTAGGGTTCTAGGAGGGTGGTAAGGGACAAGTAAGTCTTTAATATATGTTGGTGCATCGCCCTTGAGGGCTTTGTAGGTTAGGAGGAGTATTTTAAAATGAGATATGTTCATATTTTTTAGTCCTGGTGAGTGTGTGGGTCGCAGTATTTTGTATTAGTTGTAGGTTTTTGATGCAAGTATTGCTACACCCAGAGAACAGAGCATTGCAATAATCGAGCCTGGAAGTAATAAATGCGTGTATTAATTTTTCAGCATCCTCAAAGGATAGGAACTTTCTAACCTTAGCAATATTTCGTAGGTGGAAAGTATTCAGAATTATTTCTACTCAAGTAAAGTACTGATACATGAAAAATGTACTTTAGTCCTGTAACAAAGTATTTGTACTCTGTTACTTTCCACCACTAATAAACACATATACATATAAACACACACATACACAAACACACATGCTATTTATACCTCAAGCTGAGAGGGGTGAGTTGCCCACACTCAGAATCACGAGGAGCTCTTATTGTCAATCGCCCTCCAGGCAGTAGAGGGCGATGTGCATCTGTACACAGAAGTGGGCAGGAGGTGGAGCCAGCAGACATCATCTTTCTGCTGCAGCGCCTGGACTCGCCTACAGGGGGGTGGGATGAACTGTACACTCTTGTGTGCCCCCACTGACGATACGGAGTCAACCAATCACTGAGCAGACATACAGACAGTACCTCCTACAAACAGCTCCTCCTACAAGGACAACCAATCACTGAGCAGATATACAGTAGTACCTCCTACAAACAGCTCCTCCTACAAGGACAACCAATCACTGAGCAGATATACAGTAGTACCTCCTACAAGCAGCTCCTCCTACAAGGACAACCAATCACTGAGCAGATATACAGACAGTACCTCCTACAAACAGCTGACCTCCTACAGGATGAACCTCTTCACCTACGGAGCAAGGCACCCAATCCCTCAATGCCGCTGTAGCAGGCACCCAATCTGCTCTGGGTTAGTGTGTCTTTCACTTCACTGTGTGTTTCACTGATTCACGATTGGGACAAATATAGCGGGACAAATAGAGTGAGCAACTCTTTGGTTCCAAGCCTGAGGCCCTAAGCAGTAGGCCACGGTTGGCTGATCAAATTCCTTGTCTGTGTAAATACTATAAAGACTTGGACCCTTTTAGCCCTCAAAACGAACTCAGACCGATGACTCAGCATTTTTTGCCTATATGTGAACACTCCAACCGCATCCAGACCCCTCTAAAACGAATCGCACTGAGACCATCTCGAGAGGCGGTCTCAGTATGGTTCGCTTAAAAGTTTGCGATATGGTTCACGTAAGCAGCATATTGTTAACAGTAATAAACACTCCGGGTTCACCTCGCCTTTTTTGCATTTTATTTTCTCCTTCTGGGCTTGCCGTTGTGACATCACTTGCTCCTTTACATTCTAGCCAATAATATATCACGACTAGTTGATAATAAAACATGATTCAGACTTGGAACATGATTCAGACTTGTTCTTTGTGACGTGTTTAATTCAACGAGTATCAACCACATAAAGTGACAGAATTGTTCACCATTTTTCAGTCTGCATCTGCCGAACTCTTTCCATGCATGTGACAGGAAAGAAAACTAAAAACCCCGTTGTCACTGTCATTTAGGACGTGAACAGCTACCAACTACTTTAGCTTGTGTAGCGCTTAAAGTCAAAGTCAGCTTTATTGTCAATTCTTCACATGTACAAGACATACGAGGAATCAAAATTACGTTTCTTACCATCCCATGCTTAGACAAAGACAGACATTGAACATTTAAGACCATTGAGTTAGACATTAACCATTTCACAAACATTAAAGTGCCAGACAAGACAAAATGGAGTAGTGTAGGGTACTGGTGTTCTTACCTATCCTAAGTGTGGCAAGTAACATACTTATAATAAGTAACATTTCCCCTGACCACTACAGTAGTCTCTTCAAGTGAGATTGCACACAGCGCAATGTATAAATGTATAATATGTTAAAAAATACCTCTGCAGCCCTACTAAAGTACACATACAGAGACAAGTGAAACAGAGAGGAACATACTTGAGTCCAAAGTGGCTAGCAGCATACAGAGTGGTAGAGGTAGCGTACAGAGTAGAGGTGATATCAGTGCAAATATAGATAAATAGTAAGGCAGCAGTATGGAACCGCACATGGGGGTAGTGATAGCAATAATTTTAGAAGTATATTCTGCCTCAGACAGCCAGGAGCCGTCACCATTTTATATTTACATGACCTTACCTCAGACCTTTCCTCAGATAGATTTGGAATGTATTTCTGTATGTTGTGAAATGTGAATGTATTTATGTTTGGTATCAATTTTATTGTCTCAGTACAAGGAGTGCAATAATCAAAGTATATGACTTTATAACCCATATGTAACATTTCTAAATCTTGTGTACATACAACTGGATAGCCACTTGGCAATGCTCATTGCCATAGGTGTGTCCTTGGGCCATTAGACAGAATGGCGCCAGGTAAAGAACCAATCACCTTTCATTGTATTTCCTTCAACTGTATGCTAACTGTATGCAACTCCCCTCAGTTAAGTGAATTTAAGTGGAACACTTTCATTGTTTCAGTTAGATTTAATGGTGGATGCTTTCGGGCTGAAACCCTTATATCTCCCTTGACACGCGCCATCCTAACGATTAAACCTGTTTCCTGAAGTTCCGGAGTCTGCCACCAGTCTGCAATTCTTCCTACAAACCGGAAACTATTAGGAGATGTGTCAGAGAGGTTGCCCAGTCTGGGACACTTCAGACACAGACACACACCAGACAGTTGCTAGTAGGCCTGTGTTGAGTGACAGTTAGTAGTAGGCCTGTGTTGAGTGACAGATGGTAGTAGGCCTGTGTTGAGTGACAGTTGGTAGTAGGCCTGTGTTGAGTGACAGTTAGTAGTAGGCCTGTGTTGAGTGACAGATGGTAGTAGGCCTGTGTTGAGTGACAGTTGGTAGTAGGCCTGTGTTGAGTGACAGATGGTAGTAGGCCTGTGTTGAGTGACAGATGGTAGTAGGCCTGTGTTGAGTGACAGATGGTAGTAGGCCTGTGTTGAGTGACAGATGGTAGTAGGCCTGTGTTGAGTGACAGTTGGTAGTAGAATAGAATAGAATAGAATAGAACGCCTTTATTGTCATTACACAGAGTGTAATGAGATTCAAAGCTGCCCCATAGAGTGCACACATAAAATGGATTGAAAAGTATGTACAAATCCAATATACAAAAGAAAAATATGTATATATATATTTACACAACAAAAGATAAAACCGTATAAATAAAAAATAAAATAAAATAAAATATAAAATAAGTAATAATAATAAAAATGGTTTGTTGATACTCTGGTGGTATAGGTAAAGTGACATGTGACAGCAGCATTCAGTAATAAATATTGGTTGTTGATAGTGCAAAATACAGCTTACAAGTGGCCTATGACAAGAGGTGCATGTGACATCCAGTGCAAAGTATGTCAGTTTCTCAGTGCAGACTAGAGTTGAGTATTGTGACAGCTTTAGGGAAAAAGCTGTCTCTGAGTCTATTTGTTCTGGCTGGTATGGACCTGTATCACCTGCCAGAGGGTAGCAGGTTGAACAGATGGAAGCCAGGGTGAGTAATGTCCTTTATGATCCCTTTTGCTCTGTTCAGACATCTGGAACTGTAGATGTCAGTCAAGGAAGGCAGGGGGTTGCCAATGATTCTTTGTGCAGTGTTGGTCACCCTCTGCAGCCTCTTCCTGTCTGCCACTGTGCAGCTTGAGTGCCACACTGACACAGCGTAGGTCAGCAGGCTCTCTATGGTGGAGCGGTAGAAGGTCACCAGCAGACTTGTGCTCAGTTGTTCCTTTTTGAGCACTCTGAGGAAGTGTAGTCGTTGCTGGGCCTTCTTGACCAAGGCTGACGTGTTGGTTGACCAGGTTAAGTCTGCAGAGATATGGACCCCCAGGAATTTGAATGACTGTACTCGCTCTACACATTCACCATTGATGTACAGGGGGGCAGGGGTAGCGCTGTTTCTCCAGAAGTCCAGGATGAGTTCCTTTGTCTTGGAGATGTTTAGTGCTAAGTTGTTGGTTGCACACCACCTCTCCAGGTTCAGGACCTCATCTCTGTAGGCCTCCTCATTCCCCCCTGTTATCATCCCCACCACCGTTGTGTCGTCAGCAAATTTGACGATGATGTTCTCTGAGTGTGTGGGGCTGCAGTCGTATGTGTAGAGCGAGTACAAGAGTGGGCTCAGCACACAGCCTTGCGGTGAGCCAGTGCTGAGGGTGCGGGCAGATGAAAGGTGGCGGCCCAGTTTCACCTGTTGGGGCCGGTTGATTAAGAAGTCTTTGATCCATGAGCAGGTAGATGGTGGGAGCCCCAGGCTGAACAGCTTGGGGATCAGGATGTCCGGTATGATGGTGTTGAAAGCTGAGCTGTAGTCGATGAAGAGCATTCTGACATAGCTCCCTTGTCTCTCCAGATGGCTCAGCGCAGAGTGGAGAGCTGTGGCTATTGCGTCCTCTGTCGATCTGTTGGTCCTATATGCAAACTGGTGTGGGTCCAGGGTGGGGGGGAGACAGGTTTTGATGTGGCGGAGAACCAGTTTCTCAAAGCACTTCGTTATGACGGGGGTGAGTGCTACGGGGCGGAAGTCATTGTGGCTGGTTGTGGGTGACTTTTTGGGGACAGGGATGATGGTGGCTGATTTCAAACAGGTCGGGATGATGGCTTGTTCCAATGACCTGTTGAAAATGTCTGTGAAGACCTGTGCTAGTTGGTCAGCACAGGCCTTCAGCACCCTCCCTGAAACTCAGTCCGGGCCAGTGGCTTTTCTGGGGTTAACGGCCCTTAGTACTCCTCTCACCTCCTCAGGCGTGACCCTCAAGGCGAGCTGAGGAGTGCCGGTGTTTGCTGTTGGTTGGAGTGGGGGTTGGGGAGGTGTGCTGATGGGTGGTTTGTTCTGTAGTGTAGGCTGGGGAGGTGGTCCGGGGGGTGGTGTGGCTGTGTGCTGCGCCTGGGCTTCAAAGCGGGCAAAAAAACTGTTTAACTCCTCCGCTAATGCCGCATTTGAGTCCCCGGCTGACACAGCACTGCCTCTGTAGTTTGTGATGGCCTGGATGCCCTTCCACAGCTGCCTGGGGCTTGCCAGCTGCTCCTCAATCCTCCTCCTGTGGTCTGCTTTAGCAGCACTGATACCTTTCCTCAGGTCGGCCCGAGCCCTGCTGTATAGCGCTCGGTCGCCGGATCTGAAGGCTGCATTTCGGGCGCAAAGGAATGCACGGACCTGGCAAGTCATCCATGGTTTCTCATTCGGGAACACCCAAATGTTTTTTACCACGGTGACTGTGTCAATGCAGTGCTTGATGTAGGACAGCACAGCATCTGTGAATGTGGCCAGGTCGTTATGGTGGAAAATGTCCCATTGTGTTTGCTCAAAGCAGTCCTGTAGTCGGGGGAGGGCATCGTCAGGCCAGGTGGTGATTGACTGTCTTTGTGGCTTTGATTGCCGGCTGAGTGGGGTGTATGCAGGGGGTAGGAACAGGGAGAGATGGTCAGACTGTCCAAGGTGGGGGAGGGGGATCGCTCTGTAGGCATGTTTTAGGTTTGAGTAAACATGGTCCAGAGTGTTCTCCCCCTTCGTTGCACACTTCACATGTTGGCCTGTGTTGAGTGACAGATGGTAGTAGGCCTGTGTTGAGTGACAGATGGTAGTAGGCCTGTGTTGAGTGACAGTTGGTAGTAGGCCTGTGTTGAGTGACAGTTGGTTGTAGGCCTGTGTTGAGTGACAGTTGGTAGTAGGCCTGTGTTGAGTGACAGTTGGTAGTAGGCCTGTGTTGAGTGACAGATGTTTAGATCAGATCCAGTCAGAATCCTGAAAATTAATTTGAATGCAAAGTGGATTTTTGTCACATCCAAACCATAACTCTAAAAATGAAATTTTTCTGATGTAAAGTAATATATTAAATTTAAGATCTTTATCATAATTATGAACCTGGCAATGGAGAGCCTGATGAAAATATACGGCCCAGTGCAACTACAACCCCCATAATGCAAAGCACCAGTAAGAGGTCTGGGACCTCCAGAAGAACTATAGTGTGAACAGAAAGAAAGCTGAGGCCTCATTAGAGCTGAAGCAGAGCAGAGAGAGGTCTGGGTCCTCTTTCAAATAAATAGACAACGTGAACACAAACAGAACTGAGTTCTTCTTGTTTGGTTTCACTTTTAGAGGACTGAGTTCAGTTTGTTTAAAGTGGACTATATGTGAAAACACCCCGATTCTTTCTATTTCTCTCTCATATGTCCATACCCACACACTCACATACTCACACAGAGTTAAGTGGACACCTGAACCCGTTTCTGTGACTGTAAAAGGCGAAATGCTAATTTTGGGTTATAAACACAGGGCATCTGGTAGTATAAACACCAGACACACACACACACACACAGACTCACACACTGGCACAGACTCACACACACGCAGACTCACATACTTACACACTCACACATTCTCATACTCACACACTCACAAACTCACATACTCACATTCTACCACACACACTCAGAGACTCACACTCTCACACATTGAGTCTGTGGGGTCTTAGGCTGTCCTGTGGCTTTCAGATCTCAAAGTGCAACAAGACTCTTAAGAGGCCATTAAACCGTTATCACATCACAAGCACAATACAACTCTATAACTCCAACTTGTGACCTGTCACTTTGTCAGGAATCTAAGTTCTCCACAGATCCCACTGATGTGGCAGCTGATGTGTGATGAAGATGATGAAGTGAAGATGCTCCGTCTGCAGGAGTTTGAGATGACGGAGTTTATTTGCTTACGTGTCTGTGATTCTCATGAATAAGCGTGTGTGATTTTTTATTCATTCATCAACATGTCATAGAACATGAAAAACACAAGTTCTCTGTGATGTGATTGTTAGTGATAGCCTGGCCTGGCCTTCATACCACTTCCACTTGACCCTCTGTATGAAACAAAAGTGTTTTTATACCAGGCTGTGTGTGTACATGAGTGTGTGTGAGTGTGTGTATACGTGTGTGTGTATTTATAAGTATTTATTAAAGTACCTATGCCAGTGATTCTAAAGTTCTCATAAAGTATGATTAAGTCATTAATCACTAAAGTATCATGGCAACTTCATAATCATTTATTAATGTGTTTATGATGCTCTACAGATGTAGACCTTCAGAAAAGATTTACAAATTGGTTATATTAAATAGTGTATGTGTGTTGGTGTGTGTATATCCATTTTCTTTGAGTGTGTGTGTGTTCACTTCACTCTGCATTGTTTTTGGTTGTGTGTGGTGCTGTGTAACATGTGTGTGTGTGTGTGTGTGTGTCTGGTGCTGTATAGTGGTGTGTGTGTTTGTGTGTGTGTTGCTGTATAGCATGTGTGTGCGTATGTGTGTGTGGTCCTGTATAGCATGCGTGTGTTTCTGTGTGTGTGTGTGTGTCTCAGGCTGTATAGTGGTGTGTGTGTGTGTATGATGCTATATAGGGTGCGTGTGTGTGTGTGTGTGGTGCAGTGCTGTATAGCATGTGTGAGTTTGTGTGCATTGCCTTCGCTCACTGCATTGTTTTGGATTGTGTGTAGTGCTGTATAGTGTGCATGTGTTTGTGTGTGTGTGTGTTTGTGTGTAGTGCTGTATAGTGTGCGTGTGTTTGTGTGTGTGTGTGTTTTTGTGTAGTGCTGTATAGTGTGCGTGTGTTTGTGTGTGTGTGTGTTTGTGTGTAGTGCTGTATAGTGTGCGTGTGTTTGTGTGTGTGTGTGTTTGTGTGTAGTGCTGTATAGCGTGCGTGTGTTTGTGTGTGTGTGTGTTTGTGTGTAGCACTGTATAGCGTGCGTGTGTTTGTGTGTGTGTGTGTTTGTGTGTAGTGCTGTATAGTGTGCGTGTGTGTGTGTGTTTGTGTTTGGTGCTGTATAGTGTGCGTGTGTTTGTGTGTGTGTTTGTTTGTGTTTGGTGCTGTATAGTGTGCGTGTGTTTTTGTGTGTGTGTGTTTGTGTTTGGTGCTGTATAGCGTGCATGTGTTTGTGTGTTTGTGTGTGTGTGTGTTTGTGTGTGGTGCTGTATAGCGTGCGTGTGTTTGTGTGTGTGTGTGTTTGTGTGTTGTGCTGTATAGTGTGCGTGTGTTTGTGTGTGTGTGTGTTTGTGTGTAGTGCTGTATAGTGTGCGTGTGTTTGTGTGTGTTTGTGTGTAGTGCTGTATAGTGTGCGTGTGTTTGTGTGTGTGTGTGTTTGTGTTTGGTGCTGTATAGCGTGCGTGTGTTTGTGTGTTTGTGTGTTTGTGTGTGTGTGTGTTTGTGTGTGGTGCTGTATAGCGTGCGTGTGTTTGTGTGTGTGTGGTACTGTATAGTGTGTGTGTGTAGTAATGTATAGTGTGTGTGTGTGTGTGGTGCTGCATAGTGTGCATGTGTTTGTATGTGTGTGTGGTACTGTGTAGTGTGTGTGTGTAGTGCTGAGTAGCATGCATATGTTTGAGTGTGTGTGCATGTGTGTGTGTGGTGCTGTGTAGTGTGCGTGTGTTTGAGTGTGTGTGGTGTTGCGTAGCATGTATGTGTGTGGTGCAGTGTAGCGTGTGCTGTATAGCATGTGTGTGTTTGTGTGTGTGTGCTGTATAGTGTGTGTGTATGTGTGTGCTGTATAGTGTGTGTGTGCGTGTGTGGTGCTGTATAGCGTACATGTGTGTTGGTGTGTGTGATGTGGTGCTGTGTAGCATGTGTGTGTCTGTGTGTGTGTGCTGTATAGTGTGCGTGTGTGTGTATGTGTGTGCTGTAGAGTGTGTGTGTGCGTGTGTGGTACTGTGTAGTGTGTGTGTGTGCGTGTGTGGTGCTGTATAGCGTACATGTGTGTTGGTGTGTGTGATGTGGTGCTGTGTAGCATGTGTGTGTTTGTGTGTGTGCATGTGTGTATGTGGTGGGTATTGTGTGCGTATGTTTCTGTCTGTGTGGTGCGTGTGTGTGTTTGTGTGTGTATGTTTGTGGTGCTGTGTAGCATGTGTGTGTGTGTGAGCTGTATAGCATGTGTGTGTTTGTGTGTGTGCTGTATAGTGTGTGTGTTTGTGTGTGTGCTGTATAGTGTGTGTGTGTGCTGTATAGCGTGTGTGTGTGTGTGTGTGTGTGCGTGCGTGCTGGCTCCACTCTCTGCATCCATTTGGGTTGTGTGTGGGTGCTGTAGAGTGTATGTGTCTCATCTGCTTCCTTCCTGAGTCCTTCACACTCTGCCACTTGCTCTCTGTCTCTGTTGCACACACACACACACACACACACAAACTCACACACATTTCTCTTTCATTCTCTCTCTCTCTTTCACACACACACAAACACTCACACACTCACAACCTTCTGCCCTCCCCAGACCAACCACAATACTGCTTTTCCTGTCCTAAGAAGGAAGTGGTTGTATGTGTGTGTGTGTGTGTGTGTGTGTGTGTGTGTGTGTGTGTGTGTGTGCACAGTGTAGAGCAGTATGGCTGAGATGAAGACGAACCTTTGGATTTTCTCCTTCTTTCTTGGTGAGTTTGGGGGGACCTTGGTGTGTGTGTGTGTGTGTGTGTGATGGTTGTCATGTGACTGACGTGTTGGGGTAAACTAGGGGAGGAGGAGAGGGTAATTTGAGTAGAAGAGCATGTGATATTTTAGAATGTTATTTACTCTTGAAAAGCCCAGCGGGGGGAGCAGAGACTCTAAGGTATTTGCTCATCTGGGAGATTCACTCTTCTGGGAGAATCTTGTTCTCTTGGCATCTCTTTGACTGAGCG
Source organism: Tenualosa ilisha (assembly GCA_015244755.2). Classification (NCBI taxonomy): domain Eukaryota; kingdom Metazoa; phylum Chordata; class Actinopteri; order Clupeiformes; family Clupeidae; genus Tenualosa; species Tenualosa ilisha. Next base: position 25,865 of record PYXC01000505.1, read on the forward strand.
TTGATGGAACTATTTCTCCTTAGCTCAGGCAGGAGTCCTGATGAAGCCCATACATGTGTCTGGAGCTGAAAGAGGCACAGTGGAATTTAAATGCCCGTATCCAGACAACTACAAATACACACCAAAGTACTTCTGTCGGCACCCGTGTGGGTTCAGAGATGTTATTATTACATCAGAAAAGACTGATCAGTTTCATTCAGAAGGAAGATATTCTGTCTTGGACACCACAAATGCAAAGACCTTCTCTGTGACAATCAAGAATCTGCAGTTGCAGGATGCTGGAGTTTATCACTGTGGACTTAGTCAGTGGGGTCCAGACACTTTGGTTAAAGTGGTTCTGACGGTCAGCAAAGGTACGTTATGCTGCAGTGGTGTGATAACTGCTGTGTATTCCATGCTAATAGGTGCTATAATACAGTTTTTAACAATTGCTAAACCACATTTTTGAAACTATCTACCCTGTTCTCAAAACTCAAAACCCCTAATGGTCTCAGATCAGATCTCAGAGGAGGCAAAATGACAGTCCTGCAGGGCAATAATTAAACACTACACTAATCAAACAATAGAAGACACAATGTTCAGGGATAGAGCTTCTGGAGGAATTAGGCCGCAGGCTGTAAAATGCATTTACAGTTCTGTATGGCAATGAATAAACATTTAGGCTGGAGGCCAAATAGGGTCAGAGTTCATCCCGTAAGGTTAGGCTGTGTTAAAGTTTTTTCAATCAGGAATAAACCAAGAGCACATACACAGATTCCTGTAAACTACATTTTCTGAAAGCCCAAGATCTCTAGATGTGATTGGCTGTAACATGCATCCATAGTTTTCCATCGTTTTGCATTTCAATGTAATTACTGTAAATGGCTTTGCAAACAGCGGGCCTGGTTGAAACAAGTGGTGCATTTTCACTGTTACAGTAACATTCAAATTCACATTCAGCATGACCGGAGCAAAAACACAAAACTGGTTTGGAGCGGTGGGTGGAGCACTCGGACTCTATTTGGCCTGCTACCCGAATGTTCCTATTCACTGCAATGACCAAAAAGGGAGTCAGGATTCAGCATTTCATGTAGAATAAAAATCAAAATCTACAATCAAAAATGTAATATTACAATAACAATAAAGAATAGGGAAAAACATCACTCTTCCCTGCACCTCTGACTTCTGTCCATTGCTGATATGAAACTCAAACCAGCCTGTTTCAACTCTAAATTGGCTTATATTGGTTGTCACATCATTAGACACAAGTGTTAACGATTTTGAGTCATCCTGTTTCAATGGTTACATCTGTGCTTTAATTGTATTCACCTTGTTTGGTTAAAAATGTAACTCAGAAGTGCATCGAAAAATGTGTTTAGAGTTGTGCAGAATGCACCTACTTTAGAGAAAGTAGTCTACAGTTTTGCCAAAAAGAGATTAATTCAATAAATGTGTTCATTTGAGAATTTGATTCAGAAAATAGGGTTTAGTGTTGAAGTAGCAGTGAAAACTATAGATTCATGTGAGTATGGCATTCGAGGAAGTCCAGGTTCAAGTCATATTTTATTGTGTGTTTCTTGGTTAGCCTAGTTGCTTTGCTGTGGCCTCCTGGCCCGAACCCAAAGGGTTGCCAGTCTGATCCAGCAACCAGTGGGAAAAATGTGGACGGGGGAAGTGGCTGGGCACTGCTCTCTCATGCCCACATGCATGGCTGAGGTGCCCATGAGCACGGCACCTAACCCCTCACTGCTCACCGGGCACCGCTGTGGCAGGCAGCCCACTGTTCCGGGGTACTGTGTGTGCTTCACCTCACTGTATGTTGACTGTGTGTGTGTGTGAGTGTGTGTCTCACTAACTCACAATTGGGAAAAATGCAGAGACCGACTTTCCCTCACAGGATCAAAAGAGAATCGATTATTATACTTACATAGATTACTTTGGATCAAAAGACAATAGATTATTATACTTACATAGATTACTTTGTTGTTTTAACTCAATACACACTGCTTGTTGTGTTATTTACTTGATGTGTTTATTTATTTATAAAACTCAGTGTTTGTTGATGTATTTACATTTACATTTACATTTAGGCATTTAGCAGACGCTTTTATCCAAAGCGACTTACACAATGAACTAACAAGGAGTGCATATTGCTAACATAGAATCTGCGTTGTTTTAAGTTGAAAGTGCAATAGTGTAACACAATGTAGAGAAATTAAATTATTAAGTGCATTCTCAAAGTTTACGCCAGGAGATATTCTTGGAAGAGCTTAGTCTTCACGCGTTTCTATTTATTGCCACACACAAGTCATAATGTGTTTGTTCAATTCATTGTTCTGGTTCCAGTATAATGATGGTAATAATATGTTCATATATTTCACTGGTCTGGCGTGCGTTTCCCGTACAACTATGAATGTTAGCATTAGACCATCATGGCACCATGGAAGTTTGAACTATGTAGTAGGTCAGTCTCCATAAATCGCTAACCATCATGGCACCATGGAAGTTTGAACTATGTAGTAGGTCAGTCTCCATAAATCGCTAACCATCATGGCACCATGGAAGTTTGAACTATGTAGTAGGTCAGTCTCCATAAATCGCTAACCATCATGGCACCATGGAAGTTAAGTACTACGTTGGTCTGTACCATCTTTGTCCCTACTACCATGTTTGCAGTTGTTTCAGAGGCGTTTAAGAGGCTATTGGATGTGGTCATGAACGCTGAAAACTTAAAACAATGGCGGTGTTTTTATGTGTTCCGGTGGTCTGTTACTGTCAAATATGATAGCGCCTTTTTATGCTTAAATTATTAAGGCTAGCGAGAAATTATACTTCTTAAGTCTCAAAAGTCTGTCATTGTAACTCCAAATCACTTGTGAAATGATTTTGAACCAACTATTTCACATAAGCAAGTTAGCAAACGACAACCCACTGAATCCAGCTGTTGCAGACCATATTCAGCAACACGACTGAAAACACCAGGGCCTTTGCCAAAGCTGCCATAGCCAATTTACAGCCTCATGCTGGTATGTGAGGAAATAGAAGACATATCAGCAAAAGCAAATCCATTCAGTGAGTAGCCTGTCTAGATACAAAAATCCTGACTGCTCTCCCTTTGTACTAAGAGGGATGGTCCCGGAGGTTAAGGCCATGCGCTTCACAAGCACTAATTCAGGCAGAACAGTGTGTGGTTCAGGTAACTGTGGTTTGGGCACACCATAATCCTTGTTGTTGCATGGAGTATATTTATAAATATATATTTATAAAAACAATACAAGGAAGACAATGACATTTTATTGTCAGTGCTGCCTTGGTGATATTTCTTCTAGTGCATTTAGGTAATAGTGCAATAGTGCACTCCTAATTTAAATTACGAATGATCACCTAAAGATCCTCTCAATCAAAATCAATTGTCTGTAGCAAAGGAGAGAGAGGGAGACACATTAACTCACATCGCCAGTCTCAAACCTGCGAGCCTCCCACTCACTCCTCTGACCCCACAATTCACCTGTAAAAGCTAACATCCAGTCCAGCACCCTGCGTGCAGTGTCCTGTCCACTTAGAAAAATATTCAAAGCAGTTAGCTTAGTCTACAACGACCAACAACAATAATTAGGGGGAAATCATATCATTAGCCATCACCATGTCATGCTCAACACTGAAGTTTCAGCAGTTATACATTTCGCAGCAATCTCATTTCTTCCCAAAGACGACACATCTCCAGGATGTTCGACACCCTCTGTTGACTGTTGACTGTTGACCTTGCAGCGACCGCTCAAGACGTGTAGCTGGTACCATACACATTTACGATCAAGCTTGCGAATGTTTGTCTGGACAATGACTTTAAGAAACGCTGAACTCTGCATCGTACCACCACGCACCACCATGGTCTGGGTGAGGATTTTGAGATAATTTTGTCATAATTTCATGGTTCCAAACAAGTTAGTAGCTAACTAAGTTAGCTGCTATGCTTTTGGGAAACGCACGCATGGACTGTCTAAAACGGCATTGGAATATTTCTTGTTCTTAATGTTCTCAAAGGCTGTGTTTGTTCTGTTGTTTATTCCAAAAGCAGATCTGCGATCTGTGGGTGAAGATGTTTATCTGCAGCTTCTGCACTACATTTACATTTACATTTAGGCATTTAGCAGACGCTTTTATCCAAAGCGACTTACAAAAGAGGATAACATTCAAGCTACAACACAATGAACTAACAAGGAGTGCATATTGCCAACACAGAATCTGCGCTGTTTTAAGTTGAAAGTGTAATAGTGTAACACAATGTAGAGAAATTAAATTATTAAGTGCATTCTCAAAGTTTACGCCAGGAGATATTCTTGGAAGAGCTTAGTCTTCACGAGTTTCTTGAAGGTGGAGAGGGTATCAGTTGATCTGGTAGCACTTGGGAGGTCATTCCACCAGCGCGGAACCAGATATGAGAAGAGTCTGGACCGACCTGCACAAGGTGTTGGCCGTGCTAGAAAACGTTCCTTAGAGGAGCGTAGTGGTCGTCGGGTCGTCAGGCACTAGTGGATCAGTGGATCAGTGGATCAGTGGATGTTTATTACATCGTTTAGGACGTTGGCGTCCATCTCCTGCAGAAGCTGAGATAAGAGAGTAGAGAATAAGAAGTGTATTTGTGTCATTGTTGCTTGGGAACCAAGTAGATATCTGCTAAGACTATGTAGGGTCTGGTGACAGGGAGCACTAACAGAGACATCAGCTCTGTACGCAACTGGCTTGTGCAACAGCCAATCAGAGCACCGTAGAGGTTTAGCATGATTTTGTAACGTGTTTATTAAATATTTGTGTCCATCTTATGCAGAACTTCAGAATGCTGGTGGTGTTTATGTTACTGTTTACGATGAGCTTGTTTGTTTACTCTTTGTTTATTTGTATTGTTTGTGTCTCAGCTCCAACTCCAGTGCCTCTTTCAGCCACCCCTAATCCCACCACCCTTCAACAGGACTACACACCCAGCAGTACTCAACACTCTACAGGTACACATACACACACCACACACACACACCCAGCAGTACTCAACACTCTACAGGTACACACACACACACCACACACACACACCCAGCAGTACTGAACACTCTACACACAAAGGTGCTTGCTCTTTAGGGGGACTGTGTTAAATAAAATTAGCTTTTTGAGGACACATGTCAGCATGGGAAATACCATACAGTGCGATGAGTTTGTTTGTGGTGATGTCAGTTGTCTTTTGTGCTTTACACTGCAATACTGTGAAATTGGCGGAAATGATTTTGAAACACCAGAAGACTGCAACGGCTCTGCAAACTCCCTATAGTTGCCCTTGTTATCTGAATTTGGCCCTTAATCCCGTCCCCTAAATGCCAGCTCCTGCATGCCCAAATACACCGGAGCGTCAATCAAACGCTTCAGTGTATCGCTATTACGACGCCCTTCAGCATTACGCTGTGCCACTTGCAACCGGCCACCTTCGTCCACAAGTTGATCAACGGTCACACTACCTAGCAATTTTACGCAAACAGCTGCACCAACGTGGTAGTTGCACTTGTCGTGACGCTTGGTGGCCCTGTCCAAATTTTTAAGGTAACTAAATCCCTGCACAGACCATGTTTGAGATTTCCCTACCAACAGACAAGGCCAGCATAGACGACTAGTGGGAACACTAGCAGTTAGCCATGGGTACCTTTCATACCATGTGGTGTTAAACACACTGACCTTACCATTCGCTTTTTCAATGTCAGTTTTTGGAACTGGTCTCCCCTCTGTTTTGATTTTCACCTTCTCATCGTCCTCCAGTGTGTGAAATGGGGTTTTAACATCATGAATACAACGTCTCGTTTTTCCATCCTTTTTTTTATTGACGCAACAAAGCAAAACTCTACAGAGGCTCAAACTCTCCACCGTCCGCACCATCACCAATGACAGGTCTGTCGACAATGACAGTAGTACAAGACCTTGCGTGTCACCCCGTCAACCACCCTTTGATTCTGATTGGACCCAGTAGTACTCATAATGGGTGTCAATGAGGGAGGACGGGAGGACGATATTTTGGTGACTTTTTCTGTTTTCGAAGTGATAAAATAGAATTATTTCAGCTGTTTTGATATGTTTTTGCATGTTTATCTATTAAATATCTGTGATTTTTTATGAATTTCTCCTGGAAGTTCTTTCTTTAAAAATTTAAGGGAGGATCTTCCTCCCTTTCCTCAGTGGAGGAGTCGCCCCTGCATACCACACACGCACACACACACACACACACACACCCAGCAGTACTCAACACTCTACAGGTACACACACTAACACCACACACACACATACCTAGCAGTGCTCAACACTCTACAGGTACACACACACCACACACACACACCCAGCAGTACTCTATACTGTACACACAGAAACACACAGCACTCTACACTTTACAGGTACACACACATTCTTTACATCCATCAACAGGACCACACACACAGCAGGACTCACACACACACACACACACTCACACACACACACACACGCAAAGATCTAAAAAAACAGAAAAAAGACGAAAATGCAAATATGCACATAGATATTTAAATAAATGCTTGGACATGGATGTAACATGCAGAATGTCCTTCAACAGGAGATGGATCAGAGACAAGCAAAATAAGCCCCTCCACAGGTAAATATGTCACACACACACACACACACACACACACACACACACACACAGTCAGCCAGCTGGCTGATAGCTGTGCAGTAAATATGTTAGCTACCTCGATCCCAACACCTTAAGAGGTGTGCTAAATGAAACTAGCACCCTAGGGTTCTACCTCACTTAGTAGCACACTTGACTTGCAGCTGGAGACAGACCTTTGGGTGACATCATTCTTACAGTCATTAAAACTAATGCACTGGAATCACACCACAGAGGAATATCCCCTAGAACAGGGCTGTAATAACATATAACAGAAGTGAAGAAACTTGTTGCTGAATATTGGTGCTCTCGCTAGAGGTGCTCTCACATGTAATGTGGCCTAATAATCAGTCTTTGAGCTTGTATGATTCACGTTCGGTAATTCTAAAAGTGTTTATATGTGGCCTAATAATCAGTCTTTGAGCTTGTATGATTCACGTTCGGTAATTCTAAAAGTGTTTATATGTGGCCTAATAATCAGTCTTTGAACTTGTATGATTCACGTTCGGTAATTCTAAAAGTGTTTATATGTGGCCTAATAATCAGTCTTTGAACTTGTATGATTCACGTTCGGTAATTCTAAAAGTGTTTATATGTGTTCAGCTCTGCAGAAAAACGTCCGGCCCCCGAAACAATGTATAAAAACTGATGTGGCCCTTGATGTCAAAAAGGTCCCCCACTCCTGCCTTAGAAGGTTTATGAGGCTGGGGTTGGTTGACCTTTGGCCTTTAATCAGAGACAGTTTAATAGCAGGAGAAACATCACTTAAAAAGTCAAACTTACAAACTTGAAAAAGAGTTGTGGCAGTTTGTAACGCAAAGGCAGAGTTGAGAAAGTTGTGAAAGTAACCAATTGCAACGCAACGCAAATACTGGTCATGTGACAATAACTGTAATTAAATATATAATGTAATATTGTTGGTAAATAAAAACAAGACTGAATGTGGTTTACAAAATAAAAACTATGTTACAATGTCTTTTCATGTTCGTTGACTAAATCGATACAAGGTTTTATTTCCTCTTGTTTAATCGCGTTATTGTTATTATTATTTTGCAGTATTCCTGTTTCCTGTGTCTCACATCAGCTCGCACCGCTCAGACGCAGGCGACGTCACTTCCTCAATTCCCTCTCGCAGCATATTTGGATAGAAGCTCAGCTCATAGACCAGTTACTTTTTCACCGCTCAGACGCAGGCGACGTCACTTCCTCAATTCCCTCTCGCAGCATATTTGGATAGAAGCTCAGCTCATAGACTATTTACTTTTTCTTGATATCTATGATACTGCTGTGGTGGGTTAGCAGATGGCTTTGGAAGAAAAAGATGAAGTGACATTTGGACGCTTTCATTACATAGAAGTGGGAAACAGAGTGTGTTAAATATGAGCCTAAATATGTTGTAAAAAATGTGTTAAATATGTTCAGAATATGAGCATCTTCTGTGTCTGGAATAGATGTACAGTATTCTTGAATCTATAAGGGAGTGTTTCTCCCTTAACCTAACTTGACTGACAGCCGCACTCTGCCCCCTGAATTCAGAGTTTTCAGTAGAACGCAGAGTTTTCGTGACACAGACACCATGTGTTTATCACGTGACACTGCATGACCTGAGCTTTCCAATGGTTGCTGTGATGAACAGGTGGTGAGAAAATTAGCTTTGAATTTCCAAGAAAATGCTAATAGGCTATTAATATGGCTCTGCGTCCATCTCATCCCCACTCATCTCGGTAAAATATCTCATGATCTCTTCACGCAAATATGGCATACCGCATATCAGCATCATACTGATTTCAGTGCTGTGTACCATTCCTCTCTTTGATTAGCGGTGGCCGAGTAATCCAGTCTTGAGATCACATCAGGTGTCTGCATTCCTCTCTTTGATTAGCGGTGGCTGAGTAATCCAGTCTTGAGATCACATCAGGTGTCTGCATTCCTCTCTTTGATTAGCGGTGGCTGAGTAATCCAGTCTTGAGATCACATCAGATGTCTGCATTCCTCTCTTTGATTAGCGGTGGCTGAGTAATCCAGTCTTGAGATCACATCAGGTGTCTGCATTCCTCTCTTTGATTAGCGGTGGCTGAGTAATCCAGTCTTGAGATCACATCAGGTGTCTGCATTCCTCTCTTTGATTAGCGGTGGCTGAGTAATCCAGTCTTGAGATCACATCAGATGTCTGCATTCCTCTCTTTGATTAGCGGTGGCTGAGTAATCCAGTCTTGAGGTCACATCAGATGTCTGCATTCCTCTCTTTGATTAGCGGTGGCCGAGTAATCCAGTCTTGAGATCACATCAAATGTCTGCATTGGCTCCTTTGATTAGCGGTGGCTGAGTAATCCAGTCTTGAGATCACATCAGGTGTCTGCATTCCTCTCTTTGATTAGCGGTGGCTGAGTAATCCAGTCTTGAGATCACATCAGGTGTCTGCATTGGCTCCTTTGATTAGCGGTGGCCGAGTAATCCAGTCTTGAGATCACATCAGGTGTCTGCATTGGCTCCTTTGATTAGCGGTGGCCGAGTAATCCAGTCTTGAGATCACATCAGGTGTCTGCATTGGCTCCTTTGATTAGCGGTGGCTGAGTAATCCAGTCTTGAGGTCACATCAGATGTCTGCATTCCTCTCTTTGATTAGCGGTGGCCGAGTAATCCAGTCTTGAGATCACATCAGGTGTCTGCATTCCTCTCTTTGATTAGCGGTGGCTGAGTAATCCAGTCTTGAGATCACATCAGATGTCTGCATTCCTCTCTTTGATTAGCGGTGGCTGAGTAATCCAGTCTTGAGGTCACATCAGATGTCTGCATTCCTCTCTTTGATTAGCGGTGGCCGAGTAATCCAGTCTTGAGATCACATCAGGTGTCTGCATTGGCTCCTTTGATTAGCGGTGGCTGAGTAATCCAGTCTTGAGATCACATCAGGTGTCTGCATTCCTCTCTTTGATTAGCGGTGGCTGAGTAATCCAGTCTTGAGATCACATCAGGTGTCTGCATTGGCTCCTTTGATTAGCGGTGGCCGAGTAATCCAGTCTTGAGATCACATCAGGTGTCTGCATTGGCTCCTTTGATTAGCGGTGGCCGAGTAATCCAGTCTTGAGATCACATCAGGTGTCTGCATTGGCTCCTTTGATTAGCGGTGGCTGAGTAATCCAGTCTTGAGATCACATCAGGTGTCTGCATTCCTCTCTTTGATTAGCGGTGGCCGAGTAATCCAGTCTTGAGATCACATCAGGTGTCTGCATTGGCTCCTTTGATTAGCGGTGGCTGAGTAATCCAGTCTTGAGATCACATCAGGTGTCTGCATTCCTCTCTTTGATTAGCGGTGGCTGAGTAATCCAGTCTTGAGGTCACATCAGATGTCTGCATTCCTCTCTTTGATTAGCGGTGGCCGAGTAATCCAGTCTTGAGATCACATCAAATGTCTGCATTGGCTCCTTTGATTAGCGGTGGCTGAGTAATCCAGTCTTGAGATCACATCAGGTGTCTGCATTCCTCTCTTTGATTAGCGGTGGCCGAGTAATCCAGTCTTGAGATCACATCAGGTGTCTGCATTGGCTCCTTTGATTAGCGGTGGCTGAGTAATCCAGTCTTGAGATCACATCAGGTGTCTGCATTCCTCTCTTTGATTAGCGGTGGCTGAGTAATCCAGTCTTGAGGTCACATCAGATGTCTGCATTCCTCTCTTTGATTAGCGGTGGCCGAGTAATCCAGTCTTGAGATCACATCAGGTGTCTGCATTCCTCTCTTTGATTAGCGGTGGCCGAGTAATCCAGTCTTGAGATCACATCAAATGTCTGCATTGGCTCCTTTGATTAGCGGTGGCTGAGTAATCCAGTCTTGAGATCACATCAGGTGTCTGCATTCCTCTCTTTGATTAGCGGTGGCCGAGTAATCCAGTCTTGAGATCACATCAGGTGTCTGCATTGGCTCCTTTGATTAGCGGTGGCCGAGTAATCCAGTCTTGAGATCACATCAGGTGTCTGCATTGGCTCCTTTGATTAGCGGTGGCTGAGTAATCCAGTCTTGAGATCACATCAGGTGTCTGCATTGGCTCCTTTGTTTAGCCCTGGCCGAGTAATCCAGTCTTGAGATCACATCAGGTGTCTGCATTGGCTCCTTTGATTAGCGGTGGCCGAGTAATCCAGTCTTGAGATCACATCAAATGTCTGCATTCTTCTCTTTGATTAGCGGTGGCCGAGTAATCCAGTCTTGAGATCACATCAGATGTCTGCATTCCTCTCTTTGATTAGCGGTGCCCGAGTAATCCAGTCTTGAGATCACATCAGATGTCTGCATTGGCTCCTTTGATTAGCGGTGGTCAAGTCATCCAGTCTTGAGATCATCGTTAGCATTGGCTCCTTTCCATATCAGAAGTTGTTTTCAGATTTTTTTTGTTACCACAGGGCACATGCCAAATTTTGCCTTCAGTACAGTATTTCAGTAGAGCCCATAGGGTTGAATGTTTGAATATGAAAGAGAAATTAATCCTAAATCAAGAGTTAAGCCTACGTACACCAAAAAACATCAGAAAATGTCAAATTTCCTATTTTGCCACCATTGTTTGCATCTGGGGGGCAGGTGGGGCGCGAAAATTCTTCCCCTTCCAAAGTGGGGAATGACCAAAAAAGTTGGTGAACCAATGTAATCATAAGATAACCTTGTTTGAATTGTGAAACGGGTTTGACTAAAAGAAAACATTTCGTTTCATCTAGGCTATAATGCTTATTCATTGACTAAAACTAGATGAAAACAGTCAGGGACAATTCTGACTAAAATAAGACTAAAATCCTCAGACTTTTAGTCGACTAAAACTTAACTAGACTAAAAAGAGTATGGATGTGACTAAGACTAATAAAAAATAAAAGACACGCAAACGAAACGCAAAGACTAGACTAAAACTAAAATTAAGACAGGCTTTCAAAATAAAACACTCGTCTGCACAGCCATGACAAAATTGCTGTTTTCTTTTTCACCTTTATTTGAATGATCTACAGGTATATGTTTACATAGTTTAATTCAGATTCAAACAAGGATTCACACAATACACTTTTTAATTCAGTACAACCTACTGATCTGGAGTTTTGGATATCTCAGGGCCTGGTCTTGTTATTCCCAAAGCTGCCCAAAGGCCTCATCAACATGGCCGCCGAAGGGACTTGCCTTAGAAAGACTTTGCTTTAAAGCAGTCAATTATTGCCCTCATTCTACACACCGCTGTTTGTGAATTTCCTGTTTCAGAAATATGGAGCAACCAATCAGCTTCCTCCACCACTTACACCTCTGAACTCCACTCAGGTCAGGCCGTTATAAATTGCCTGTATTGTTATCTTTGACTCCATTATTACAGCTTTTGACACTTGCTGAAACACATTTAGCAGAAATTGTCTCTGTGTGTGTGAACTCTACACACGACTCAATAATACATAACACTTTGTGTCACTCACATTAGGGTCAAAGTGAAAATGTACAATCCAGACTTAATAATCTTTCATCAAAATGTCACTCTGGTAGCAAATGATACACCCATGCACCATTTGAATAAGCAATGGGCAAAACCTGCATTATCATTATTATTGTTATTGTTATCATTATTATTATTGTTATTATTATTATGTTGTTGTTGTTGTTGTTGTTGTTTAAACTAGACACTGATCTAGTCAACATTGAGATTGATAGTGTTTTTAAATTGTTGTTGATATGGTATGTGTGTGTGTGTTTGTGTGTGTGTGTGTGTGTGTGTGTGTGTATGTGTGTGTGCGCATGTGTGTGTAGGTCCTGCTGTTGTCTGCCTGGTGTGTGGTGTGTGTTTAGCTGTGCTGGTAACTGTGCTGATGTCTCTGGTGATTCTGTACAGGAAGAGCAATGCTGACACTCAAACACACAGTAAGATATTTACACACAAACACTAAACTGCCAAGTGCCAAAATATACATCAGTAGGCTTATATGTTTGTGTGTAACTGCAGCATCCAAGTAGCCTGACAAGCCAGAGTACAAAATCCAAATGACCGATAGGCTGGGCTCAATCCAAGGGGCAGAATCAGCGGTTGTCTTTTAAACGGCTTCTGCACGCAATAGTAGTGTGATAAGCTACCACTAGGGCACATCTCATCGACTCTCTACACGGATAGAGCGATGTGTTTGGTCCGACCAAACAGCTACTGAGGCCCTATGGTTTGTTTTGTAGACGTACCTGCATGGCTGAACGTCTAGATTTCTGGGCTTGCATCCAAGTTAAAGTGTTTGTAAACTCTAATGTTGGGGAAGAAGGGATGTGGAAGGTTGTTGTCTCATCAGAGTCTGGTGTAAACATACTGTAGCTGTTGTGTCAATGATCATGTTGTGCCTGGTGATACCTCACTAACTACTGAGGTATCGCCACTAAGGAGTGTGTGTACCATGATACCTCACTCACTGAAGTAGTGTGTGTGTGTGTACCATGATACCTCACAGAAATAGTATGTGTGAATAGTATGTTTAGGCCTTACAGGAGTAGTGTGTGTGCCGTGATTAGTCCAGACCTCAGGGGGAAGTCAGGGGAGTAACATAACTGATAATGATCATACAGTAGATCTGTGCACTGTGTGTGTGTGTGTGTGTGTGTGTGTGTGTGTTTGACTCTGGTGCTGTAAGGTCACTAGTCAGTTGTGTCTTTAAGGTCGCAAATCTGCAGAAGCACCAAACAACCAAGACCTAGCCACAGCACCTCAGGTACTTATCATAGAACTGCCAATGCACACACACACACACACACACACTTATACAGATACGCACTCACACACACACACACCCTCACACTCACCAAAGATACACACACACACACACAGATACACACTCAACACACACAATGTTAGAGACACACACACACAACACTCACACTGACACACACACACAACACACATACTCACACACACATACACACACACACATACACACAAATATACACACTGCACAAACACACATACACACACACACACACACACACTCACACTCTCTCTCTACACACAGGACACATAATGCCACACACATTCAACATTCTCTCTGTCCTTTGTAAATCCATCTCTCTTCCTCTTCCCTCCCCCATATCAGGCAGAAGAAGGTGTGTATAATGACATCCTTGAGCTCACAGTCTACGGCGTGGTTGATTCTGACCCCACACACCTCTACAGTCTGATCCAGCCGTCGGACAAGCCCAACATGGAGCCCCCGCGAACACACAATGATGTGGTCTACTCCGTCATTGGAGCTACACCACAACCCCAACATACACACACCACTGAGGTTTACTCCATCACTGAAGATGCCCCACAACATGCTCCCACAAGCACCAGTGAAGTCTGCTCCATCACTGAAGATGCACAGCGGTCCCCACATTCAGACCCCAGTGAGGTCTACTCCATCCCTGAAGATGCCCCTCCAGTCGACAGTGCTGATGTGTACTCTCTGGTTGCCCCACACTGACAGAGCCTGGTCCAGCTGATCTGCACTCTCACAAGTGTGCCCGTGCACAGTGGACATTTATCACTGAAAACCCAAGTGGGAAAGAGGTGCACTCTATTGTAATTGTTTGGGGCACATATCTTAAGTGAAGATGCACCCTACAACAGCCAATCACTGTTCAACAGCAGATGAGACGGCCAAACTTTTTTACAATGTATAAAAACAAGGGCTGCGTACCATCACCAGCGTGCCAGTGAGAATTCCTGTGTATGCCAATTGTGGCACACGTGCCCAGGGTTGCCGACCCATGCCCTATTCTATCGGTTTCGATTCCATTGTTTTCAGTGAAACCCCCACACACCAGCATTGAACTCTGCTGCTTCAGATGCATCAACTATGATTCAGTCTAGATTTGTTTGCGCCGCTCAATAAAATCCACTGTTTAATCAAATGCACCCAGGTGGAAAGAAGTGCAGAAAAGTGCACTTTTCAAAAGTGTGCTTAGAGTCCAGATATCTGCTGTTTAAAGTGCTTCTGTATGTATGTACTAAATCCATATTTGCACAAACATAAAATGAGTGATTCTACTTCTGCCTGTAGCATTCATGTTCATGTGTGACATTTAGAATGATGGAATGATTAATTTATTTTGTATCTTCAAAACATTACATTTACATTTACATTTAGGCATTTAGCAGATGCTTTTATCCAAAGCGACTTACAAAAGAGGATAACATTCAAGCTACAACACAATGAAAGAACTAACAAGGAGATCATATTGCTAACATAGAATCTGCACTATTTTAAGTTGAAAGTGCAATAGTGTAACGCAGTGTAGAGAAATTAAATTATTAAGTGCATTCTCAAAATTTACGCCAGGACATATTCTTGGAAGAGCTTAGTTTCTTGAAGGTGGAGAGGGTATCAGTTGATCTGGTAGCACTTGGGAGGTCATTCCACCAGCGCAGAACCAGATATGAGAAGAGTCTGGATTGACCTGCACAAGGTGTTGGCCGTGCTAGAAAACGTTCCTTAGAGGAGCGTAGCGGTCGTCGGGTGACATAGGGCTTCAGAAGAGTATTCAAGTAGATGGGAGCAGAGCCATCATTCACCCTGTAGGCCACCATAAGTGCCTTGAATTTAATGCGAGCAGCCAAGGGCAACCAGTGAAGTTCAATGAACAGAGGTGTGACATGTGCCCTTTTTGGCTGGTTAAAGACCAGACGTGCAGCTGCATTCTGGATCATCTGTAGTGGTCTCACCGCACAGGCTGGTAGGCCTGATAGGAGGACATTGCAGTAGTCAAGACGAGAGATAACCAGGGTCTGAACCAGGAGCTGGGTTGCATGTTGGGTTAGGTACGGCCTGATCTTCCTTATGTTGAATAGGGAAAAACGGCACGACCGAGCCACAGAGGCAACGTGCTCTGCAAAGGTCAGTTGGTCATCATGCCACCTAGGTTTCTTGCCACTTTGGTGGGAGAGACAGACAGGGAGTCGATCTTGATACCGATGTCGTGATGTATGGCTTGTTTGGCTGGGAGGACCAGCAGTTCAGTCTTGGAGAGATTTAGTTGCAGATATATCAGAGAGACAGTCCGAGATCCGTGTTGACACCGTGGAGTCGTGCGGCGGAAAGGACAGATAGAGCTGGGTATCATCAGCATAGCAGTGGTAAGAGAAGCCATGGGAGTGGATGATTGAGCCCAGCGAGGTGTTGTACAGGGCAAAGAGAAGGGGGCCCAGCACAGATCCTTGGGGTACTCCTGTGGTGAGTTGGTGAAGTGCCGATGTCTGTCCTAGCCATGATACGTTGAACGCCCGTCCAGTAAGATAGGTGCTGTGGTTGACCGTGTCAAATGCTGCTGATAGGTCCAGCAGGATGAGCACTGAGGACTGACCTGCCGCTGTGGCCTCTTTTAATGCTTCCGTCACAGACAGAAGCGCCGTTTCGGTGGAGTGGCCACTTCTGAAACCGGATTGGTTGGAGTCGAGGAGGTTGTTCTGAGTGAGAAATCCTGTGACCTGTTTAAAGACAGCTCGTTCAATGGCTTTGGAAAGGAAGGGAAGAAGAGATACAGGCCGGTAGTTCTCCACTTGAGTGGGAGCAAGGGATGGTTTTTTGAGCAGCGGTGTTACCTGGGCTTGTTTGAAGGCAGTGGGAAATGTACCCCTAGTTAGTGAAGCATTGACCACATGTGTGGTTGCTGTCACAATGGTGGGGGTTATGGCCTGAAGGAGGGTTGTTGGGACAGGGTCCAGAAGACAAGAGGTAGGCCGGCTGTGAGAAGTTTAGACACCTCTGCCTCGGAGAGAGGAGTGAAAGAAGAAAAGGAAGCAGTTGGTTTAGAGAGGCTAGGAGAAGGAACCTCTGTAGATTGGTTTGAGAACTGACTACTAATAGCTGCAACTTTGTTAGTGAAGAATGCAGCAAAAGTGTCAGCTGTGAGGTTAGTTGGAGGAGGTGGAGGAGGTGGGTTTAGTAAAGATTTAAAGGTGGAAAAGAGTTTCTTTGTGTCCGTGGCGTTGTTAATCTTGTCGTGATAGAAAGCTTTTTTCACAGCAGTGACACTGGATGAGAAGGAAGATAGTAGTACTTGGAATTGTGTCAGATCGGCCGAATTCTTAGTTTTGTGCCATTTCCTTTCAGCAGCTCTGAGGTTAGTGCGCATTGACCGAAGTGAGTCATTAACACATCAGTGTGTTTCTAAACTGCCATAATTATGCATTGGTCTGTTGATTGGCACGCAAAGGAACAAGACAATTTCTCATTGGCACGACATGTCAAAAAGGGAATAGGGAAACCTAGCGTGAGTCTGGCCATGAGGGGGGCCTCCCAGTGGAAAGCAGAGGACTAGAATGAGCCTTCTGCACAGACTCATGGCCTGTTGGCCTTCAAAAACATCCACATTCAAATACATTACCATCAAAAGCCACTTATTGACTGATATATGAGGGATAATGAACAATACGGTGTGTGTATATCAGTGAATATTGCAGGTTTGAGGTAGTGATAAGGCCTTAACACCTTGATAAGTGTGCACGCCATGGAGTTCATTATCCCGCTTATACGGCTTATGCCACTGTTACCACATCTGTGCTATGTAGTTTAGCTAACAACTTACACGTTTTGATAGCTAACACAGGTTCGTTTGCAGAACTACGTATTTCTGCTGCACATCGACTCATTCAAAACTTACTGGAATAAACTGTCGTTACTAGTTCTAAATGGATGGTTGCTATGATCAAAAGCGGGTTGTTAGTTCGGTCTGTTGTTGTCAAGTGGCACATCCAAAGATTCTATCCCATCTTGGCTTTTGTACAGAAAAGTGGAACTTCTTCATAGGTGTGTGGTTATCTGGAATTAATGCACGTTCTAAGTAGTGCATCACAATAGGAAATTTGATCAAGCCATGCTATAGGTTGACTATACATTCTGATGTAGCTATTCCTAGATACTGTTGCTATAGACACTGTTACTATAAGGACTCTTGTTATAGATGTGGATATTGTTAGATCCTGTCACGACTGATGTGAGTATTGACATGGATTAAACTACATGCTGTTCTTGTAGATGTGTATAATGTGATTATGTGTGTGTTTCAGACAGTATTTGTGTGTGTGTGTGTATCAGACAGTATTTGTGTGTGTGTATGTGTATTAGACAGTATGTTTGTGTGTGTGTGTGTATCAGACAGTATGTTTGAGCGTGTGTGTATCAGACAGTATGATTGTGTGTGTGTGTATCATGTATTTACCCTCTGCTGGAGGAAGTTTGAAGTCTTGTCTGCTGCCCCTGACAATCAACCCCAGTAAAGCCACCAGTTGTCAGCAGTTCTCACCTGCAGACTCTAGAATGATCATGCAGCCAGCCTCCAACAAGCCCATCCTCTAGAGTACAACTAACACAGAGCAATAGTGCACAGTGATCCATCTGCTGATGGAGGACTTGGAGTTTGTTGGAGTTTAAGTTTTGTTTTCTTGTGTTGGAGTTTGTTCACATTTGATGGGGCAGAGTGCAAGTGGGAGAGCAGCCTGGGACACAGATGGGGCATAGAGGGACACACAGGGTCACAGGGGGCCTATGGGTGATAGCGGCCTGGGACAGATGTAGGACATAGAGGGTGCATAGAGGGACACGCATGGTCACAGGGGGCCTATGGGTGATAGCGGCCTGGGACAGATATGAGACATACTGTAGAGGGACACACAGGGTCACAGGGGGCCTATGGGTGAGAGAGGACTGGGTCAGAGAGAGGCTGAATACATGGCTGAGGTCTGTGGCAAGGAGTTCACTGTGATTGGTTGACACTGGCTCTGTGCTCATTGTGTGTGTGTGTGTTGACACTTGTTTTAGTAGATAGGATTTTCACTTCTGTGTATGACCTATAAATGGGTATGCTTATTTGTGTGTGTGTGTGTGTGTGTGTGTGTATTTGTGTGCATGCGTGCTGGTCCTATCCAAGTCAGAGGTTTCGTTGACCCTCTTCCAGCCACTGGGTCACTATGACAACAGCAGCACAGCAAGCAGAGATGCCACAGTGGTTTGACACCTCAGGCAAACAGACATAACTCTGCGCACCACTGCAATGGTTAGACGCTTTAGTGTGTGTGTGTGTGTGTGTGTGTGTGTGTGGTTTCTCATGACTGTAAACTCTGCGCACCACTGCAATGGTTAGACGCTTTAGTGTGTGTGTGTGTGTGTGTGTGTGTGTGGTTTCTCATGACTGTAAACTCTGGGCACCACTGCAATGGTTAGACGCTTTAGTGTGTGTGTGTGTGTGTGTGTGTGTGTGTGTGTGTGTGTGTGGTTTGTCATGACTGTACAGATGCATAACTCTGCAGAGCCCTTCTGATAAATGGCTTCCAACCCAGCATCACTTCTGCTAAATGCCAACCCAACACCACTGCAATAGTTAAATGTTTTAGTGTGTGTGTGTGTGTGTGTGTGTGTGCTGCACATATTTGTTGATGTGTGATTGTATGTATGCATGTGTGCGTGTGTGCGTGTGTGTGTGTGTGTGGGGGGGGGGGGGGGGTGTTGGCAATAGCAGAACAGAGAGC
>PYXC01000505.1:50000-67500 GCA_015244755.2 Tenualosa ilisha
TCATTACAGGTCATTATAAGTCCTATAAATATCTTATAAATATATCCTAGAAATATCTTAGTGTGCTATTTGTCTCACACCTTACATATCGTGACCATCTCTAAACTAACAAATAAGATCAACCAGAAGCAACAATAAAATAAGGCCATACTTGTCATTTTCTGTCTCTGAAGCCTATTTACATGTAATTGTGTTTCTCACAGTTTCTTACAGTCTTCCAATATGGTCTCTTACCACTAAGGAAATTACTGCACCAATTGCATGTCTATATCACCATGCACTCAAGATCTATCAATAATCTATAGTCTAATAATCTGTCAGTAATCCATGTGGCCTCTCATAAAGTGGCCTCTCCACTGCATTGCACTTACACACACTAACTTACACCAACGCCTTGACTTTTCAAAACTTCGTCAACAGTCACGCCATTGCTTTTTTGGTGCCTTTTTATTACAAAATAGCATATCATTAACGGACACTGTCTATACCTTTACCACTAGACTAAAACCTTCCTCTTCACTGTTCCCATAGTTAGGGATGGTACATGCTAAATCATCACTCCTCATGGGTCTTATTGGGAGGGACTGGCTCTGCTGTTGCCCCAGCTGTGAGGCATGGCAACCTATGACCATCCCTGCAGTAGTGTTGGGTTGCCATGAACCATACCTTAGTAATGCTGCTATAGCCTAGTGCTGCCACAGACCTCTCATGTGTCATGCCTTACAACTCTGTGTCCCTCTCTTCTCTCTCTACACACATATGTATGCACAAATCACACATATGATCAGTGAAATGTGAGACTGGCCTCACTCATTTGCTTCCTCTGTCCACCTACCACAATCATCTCTGCTGAGTGATATCCCTGCCTCCCTCTGGCTGTCTCCTGTCACCTTCCCCTCCTGAGTGGACTGTGACCAACATTATGGGGGGCCCATGCCAGGACCAACTCTCCATCCTAGAAGCCCTCCCTGGACACCCATGCCAGGACCGACTCTCCTTCCCTGAGGCACTGTGACCCCCCTTCACAATGGCACTGTCAAAAATGGACCCTTAATGTTACCCCCATGACCCATCCCACTCCTTGACTTTAACACTGTGTCTGGCTGTTACTACACTGTCCAGTCATAATTCTTGATAACCACCTATGGACTGACCACCATGTAATGCTATGGGACAATATTTTGGAACTATTATGATGCTTAGCTAAAACCATAGACAGCTTTTAGTCTATCATTGTTACTACTGATTGTAATTTTCCTGCATGAGCCCTGAAGTTGGATTAGCCATTTAAATTGTGGCTCTAGTTTTTCCTTGCCCCTGTTGCTCTTGGGTGCTCCTTTCTGTAAAGCGCCATGAGACAATACTGTTGTAAAAGGTGCTGTATAAATATAATTGAATTGAATTGAACATTTACTGCACTTCTCCAAACAAAACAATGTGAGACAAGTGTTATCTGTGTCTGGTTCATGTTAATATCACTTGTAAGGGTCTGTCTTTGTTATGGCTGCTTTATGTTTTGTGTCCTGCTGTTGAGGTGCCTGTATGCTCCTACTGGATCTCCAACATATTGCCACATACCAGTCTATCTAGCCCCAATCCCACCAGTACCAGACAGCCTCGCAGTGTGCTCATCAGGCCTTTGGTATAATGCATGGTAGTAGAATCTCTAATTACATAAGAGACAGTTTTAGGCGTTTAGCCGTTTTTCTGCCCTCGGCCTCATTTGAGTTTGCCCCCTCTTTTCTAAAAATCAGTAAAAAACTGAATAAAAAAATTAAAAACGCATTGAGATGCCCCCCTGAAACTGGTGCCCTATGCGACTGGCCTAGGTCATCTATGCCAGGAACCGGCCCTGGGTTTTGGCCACTATAGCCTACACAGCTAATATTCCCTAAAAACCTGAATGGAATGAAATGAGACACTCTTTTTATGCCTTTTTAATGTGAAAAAGTCTCTGACAAAGACAGGGACATTTCCTGCCCAATTGTCAGAGACAGGGACAAAGACAGGGACATTTCCTGCCCAATTGTCAGAGACAGGGACATCTGCCAAAATGTCAGAGTAGCCTATCCTTTGTTAATTCAAAAAGACAACCATAGGCCTCATTCACCAATATCTTCCTAAAACTTTTCGTAAATTTGTTCTTAAGGTCCCACTTAGAAACCTGCATTACATCATACAAATTTAGAAAACTGCGGAAGTGGGATTTCACACATTTCTTCGTAAGAATGGTTGGTGAATGAGGCCCATTAGGCCTATCAGACTGCCTAATTTTTTTTCTATTCTCAATTATTGATTTCGAAAACATTAATAAAATGATTTCGATCGAGTCAGTTATTGTTATTGTCCACCCTATGATTTCAAACGTGGGGGCGCCTGATCCCGACCCGTCTGTCGGAGCTGAACACCGGCTTTGTCCCAGAGCTCCACAGGCACCGCGCTGCAGCAGCACATGTCCAACGTTGCCCATTTAAGGACGCCGAGTGGGAGATTGGGGAATGACGTGTGACGTGTGCAGCGCCGAGCCAGGAACGGATCTGTTGGTGGAACGGCGGGGAGAGCAAGATACGGTGAGTAACAGTTAAGTTTACCCGTTGATTCTCGGTTTCCAAAGTTCATCTGCAGTCCCAGTTTTTTAAGTTTCATAAATTCTGTACACAAAGCACTCACATGGGCTGTTGCTTTAGGTAATGGAGTTTGTGAACGACGTCAAATACTCCTATAGACTGACACAGATTCAGAACTGAGTGGAGCTGAAGTCCAGGCCGGGCGGAAGGGAGGCTGCTTGTTATCGTTAGCATGCAAAGCTAAAATGCTAGGCTAGCCAGAGCAAAGTATTGAACCCGAATCAGATAGAGCGGTGAACATGGCGGCTACATATCAAATGTCTTTGTATCTTAATGTTTATCAGTCTCAGCTGGACAAAACCCCACATATTGTTAGAAAGAGCCGTTGTATCTCTCAGATATATTCTGACTGTTGTTAGTTTGCAGTGTATGTAGACTATTTGTAGCTGCAAGCTAGTCTCTGTTAGCAAGTGAGCTGCAGACTGGGCTGGACTGGACTAGAGCGCTGACCCAGTCGCTAATTAGCCAACTTAGCAACTTGTGGAGAGTTGTGGGAGACTGTCCACTCCTGAAATTGTGTTTCAGTAATATTTTAGTTTGAACGTAAAACACCTTTTAATGTCTGTGCTTTACTCTATGTCATTCAGTGGATTAAGCCATATTATGCATTATGGAACATCCATTGATTGTCCTCTTCCCCTTCGCTAGCTAACGCTACAGGCTAGTTTGAGCTGATGGGTCCTGTTAAACAAGTAAATATTTTGTCATAAAAATGTGTACATCTTTTTAAAGGTCATTCTTGTTTGTGATGAACATGTTAACTTAGCATGTGTCAGTGAACCAGCTGCATTTTGGTATAACTTAAAGTCCAACGTCAGTTACACTTGTCCCCTGGTAGTAAAGTAACTTTGCTAATTAGCAAAGTACACCAACAAATCGGGTAGCCGACAGCTAACGTTAAGGTTAGATCTTCTGTGCTTACCCCCAAAGGTCAGATCATGGTTTGTGTAATTTGCGAGTAAAGTAGATGGCGTTATTAATCAAAACGAGGTAATTTATTCTCAATTATTTTGTAAATCATAAACAGTAATTGTCAGTTCCGAAGTTATCTATCGATTGCTAACTTTGGCTAATATTAGCCAGATTGGTGCAGTCGAGATCATTCTTGCTGTTCCCTCTCTTTAAATCTCGAAATGCCTGCAGATGACATGGTAAATGTCCTGCGTTATTTTGCATTAAATCACCTGCTGTTATACGTGATGTACCCCAGAACGTCTAGTCAGCCTGTTATATGTATATATATATATATATGTATATGTATATGTATATGTATGTGTGGTGTGTGTGTATATGTATATGTATGTGGGCAGCTAACACAAGTTAACGTAAACATTGGTGCTGGTAGTTCCACTGCACTCGTCCGTCAAAAGATCCTGTCCATAACTGATAGGAGACAGATAGCGGAGTAGTTCGGTGAGTTGGCGAGGGGGTAGCTGGATTACAGAGCCCCATAGTGGAGATTACAGTATGTGTGGTGGCCTGGGCGGGTGGAAGTAATGTTTTTGCCGGGTGATGCCGCTTTTGTTGTCTAGGTGTGGCTCTGTGTGTACTCGTTACGTGGCTCATAGTGACACACCTGACGGCTGCTGTCGGTGCTGCGTAAGCCCGGTAGGAGTGACCGCGCGAGGCCCCCGGAAGCCGCCACTGTTTACCTCGACAGCCAGATGCATGTGCTTGAAGTTCAGCTTTGGTGGCTGGGTGGGTTGCGTCACCTTCATGGGCTCCCTTGTATGTTTGCTACCTCTGCTTAGGTCTACCTGGAAATATAACAATAAGCATACCTTTCCTTAAGAATGGTGCATTTTGAGCGCAGAAATGGCTTTATAACATACTTTTCCTTGTGTCTTACCATGTGTCATTGGTAGTGGTTTCCTAGAAATGAGAGAGGAGTGTAGGCCTGCTGTGTGCGTGTGTTAGCTCTGCAGAAAGTAATGCTCACAATGGATGCAGTGTGAAAAGAGGAGAGATTTAAGCGTGTGTGCGGAGGCCTACTTTGTTGCATGACGATATTTCTTGTGTTAAAGGTCAACATTTGGTCACTATCCTACGACCAACTAACTCTAACACTTCAGAATGTTGTGTAGCCAAAGAGTTGTTAGTGTAGGAAGGTGTATGCTGTTTGGCAGAGTTTTAGTGAGGAATATTAGGTAAGTAGAGGAGGCTCTTTCTTGCTGTTTGTGTGGCTGGGCCCAGAGTGTAAAGTCCAGTGGACAGACATGTTTGTGTTGTCATGGGTCTCCTGGCAACTGGAGCCACAGTTCCATCCTCAGAAGCCCATCCTCTGCTGGGTCTAGCTCCAGTGTCTCCGTGGCAACTGGTCCAGGCCTGCTGCACTACTGCAGGACTGGGACTCCACTGTCTGGTGTTTTTTCTGGTCCGGTGTGCAGCTCAACACACACCTGTCTGTGTCTATGTGAAGGAGATGTGGTCAGTTAGTTATTTGTCAGTTTTGGGTGGGTGTGTGTGTGCGCGTGTGTGTGCGCGTGTGCCCCCCCCCCCCCCCCCGTCCAGTCTGGACAGCTGGAGGGAGACGCAGTGGTCAGCAGGTTTCTGTGCTCAGAACAACTGCTGGGGCAGGAGGCAGTGGCCAGCCCACTCCACACATGCTGGCATGCTAAGTGCTCAGGCTGCGGGGGCTGGATGGAGACGAACAGAAAAACACACATATATTTTCACTCACACACACATGTGCACGCGTGTGCATTAAACATTGTAGTGTGTGTGTGCGTGCGCGTGTGTTGGGCCTGTAGATGGTCTATTAGTTTGTTTGGTTCGCACCTCATCTAAAGAAAGACCTGACCTGATGTGTGTGTGTGTGTGTGTGTGTGTGTGTGTGTCTGTCTGTCTGTCTGTTGAAATTCATAATCTCATGATGTGTCTGTCATGGTCTGCTTGTCTCGCTTCCTCTTTCCTGTAGTCTTCAGAAAACACTCACACTTATTTTTACCAGCCTGTTTCATATGGACTGGCTGGGATGGGATTTCTCAGAAGACACAGACACAGAGTTTTGGTGTCAGGGTCAGGAAGTTGAGCTCAGTTGATCTGCAGCACTGAAATATCAGCAGACAGGAAGTGTGTTGCAGCTATATGGATAACACGCGCGCACACTCACACACAAACTAAACATGCTAGTCTATTGTCCACATAGCCAGCTACTCTCTAAATTGACCAGTAGCCTACCTCTAGACTGTGGTCTGACCCAGAACATTTGTGCTGTTCTGTTCTATTGTCTGTAATGGTTCTGTTTGTCAGAGCAGAATCCAGAGGGGTGTCTGCAGGGGTCCTAATTTGCTTCTTGTAATGCAGCTACCTTCCAGCCAGTGATGGATGAATTGGGGAAATTCACTGACCTTTTAATAGTAAATCAGTATTTTCTGTCTGAAGTCCAGCCACCTTGGAAATATACCAGCATTGGACTGGTGTCTTGTGTTCATTTTGAGGTGTGTGTGTGTGTGTGGAGTAGCGTACCGACTGCACAATGAGCTGCTGTGTACATGCCAGCATTCAGCTGTGTGTGTGTGTGTGTGTGTGTGTGTGTGTGTGTGTGTGTGTGTGTGGTGTGTGGTGTGTGGTGTGTGTGGTGTGTGTGGTGTGTGTGGTGTGTGGTGTGTGGTGTGTGGTGTGTGGTGTGTGGTGTGTGCGCGTGCGTGTGTGTGCGTGTGCTCCATTAGCTCTGGTCCAGATCCTTGTTTTCAGACTCATGTGTGTTTTCCAGGTTGCATTGCTGTCCACTGAAGTCATCCCACCATGCGTGAATACAAGCTAGTGGTGCTCGGCTCTGGAGGAGTGGGCAAATCTGCACTGGTCAGTGTGTGTGTGTGTGTGTGTGTGTTTAGTGATGCATGCACATGTATTGGTGTGTTGTGTGTGTGTGTGCGTGTGTGTGTGTGTTTAATGTTAACATGAGGATCTTTTTGTGTTTTGTGTGCAGACGGTTCAGTTTGTTCAGGGAATTTTTGTGGAGAAGTATGACCCCACAATAGAAGACTCCTACAGGAAGGTGAGCACCCCCCCCACACACACACACACTTGCAAACATGCATACACACAGCCTGGTGAAGGTGTGTGTGTGTGTTAGATCCACTCACTGGTACATCAATGACACTGATGGTGATTGTTTTCTCTCTCTCTCTCTCTCTGTCTGTAGCAAGTTGAAGTAGACGGCCAGCAATGTATGCTTGAGATTCTAGACACAGCAGGAACAGTAAGTACATGCATACACACTCATACACCAACCTTCCTCCTTCTCTGTCATCACCTTATACTGTGTGTGTGTGTGTGTGTGTGTGTGTGTGTGTGTGTGTGTGTGTGTGTGTGTGTGTGTGTGTGTGTGTGTGTGTGTGTGTGTGTGTGTGTGTGTGTGTGTGTGTGTGTGTGTGTGTGTGTGTGTGTGAGATCTAAGTTGTGGTTTCAGGTGAGAGACAGACTGGTGCTAGACTGTCTGATGTCCACCTCCACCCCTTGTCTTCCACTGCCCTGGGGAGAGACTGACATACTCCCCAGTCTCAATGACTATAGTTTACACGCACACACGCACACACACACACACACACACACACACACAAACTCTGGTCCTCTCTGGGTGAAATGAGGATTTGATCGGCGCCCTCTAGAGGTGCAGTAGTGCAACAGCCTCCTATTTGCAGCCATGCAGGATTTAAAACCTGTGTGTGTGTGTGTGTGTGTGTGTGTGTGTGTGTGTGTGTGTGTGTGTGTGTGTGTGTGTGTGTGTGTGTGTGTGTGTGTGTTGTAGGAGCAATTTACAGCCATGCGGGACCTGTACATGAAGAACGGTCAGGGCTTTGCTCTGGTCTACTCCATCACAGCACAGTCGACCTTCAACGACCTCCAGGACCTCCGTGAGCAGATCCTACGAGTCAAGGACACAGAGGATGTGAGTTTGGCCCTCTGCGTGCACGCACACACACACACACACACACACACACCAGGCCTCTGTTCATTATTATGAAAGCTGTATACTCATCCTGTGTCCCCCCCCTCTCTGTCAGGTGCCGATGATCCTGGTGGGGAACAAGTGTGATCTGGAGGATGAGCGTGTGGTGGGGAAGGAACAGGGTCAGAGTCTAGCCCGCCAGTGGAACAACTGTGCCTTTCTAGAGACTTCCGCCAAGTCCAAGATCAACGTCAATGAGGTCACATACACACACATATATACATATACACACACACTCAAGTCCAGTATCACTAAACATCAGTTATCATTAAGGAGGATCCATATGGCCTGTTGCTTAAGTGTGTGCGTGTGTGTGCGCGTGTGTGTGCGCGTGTGTGTGCGCGTTTGTGTGCGCATGTGTGCGCGCGCGTGTGTGTGTGTACACAGATCTTCTATGACCTGGTGAGGCAGATCAACAGAAAAACGCCGGTGGAAAAGAAGAAGGCCAAAAAGAAGTCCAACTGCACACTGCTCTGAGCCAGGTGTGTGTGTGTGTGTGTGTGTGTGTGTGTGTGTGTGTGTGTGTGTGTGTGTGTGTGTGTGTGTGTGTGTGTGTGTGTGTGTGTGTGTGTGTGCGCGCGCTGCTCTAAACCTCTAGGTGTGTGTGTGCGCGCGCTGCTCTAAACCTCTAGGTGTGTGTGTGCTGCTCTAAACCTCTAGGTGTGTGTGTGCTGCTCTAAACCTCCAGGTGTGTGTGTGTGCTGCTCTAAACCTCTAGGTGTGTGTGTGTGTGTGCTGCTCTAAACCTCCAGGTGTGTGTGTGTGCTGCTCTAAACCTCCCCATAGCAGCAGCCCTGAGCCAGGTGTGTGTGTGTGTGTGTGTGTGTGTGTGTGTGTGTGTGTGTGTGTGTGTGTGTGTGTGTGTGTGTGTGTGTGTGTGTGTGTGTGTGTGTGTGTGTGTGTGTGTGTGTGTGTGTGTGTGTGTGTGTGTGTGCGCGCGCTGCTCTAAATCTCCCCATAGCTCTGAGCTGGCTGTGTGTTATTGCTGTGTACTGTAGTTGCATACTGTTTGCATTTCTCTCTCTCTCTCGTTCTTTCTTTCTTTGTGGTTGACCTGTATAAGGTTATCACATCTTAAAATGTGTGTGTGTGTGTGTGTGTGTGTGTGTGTGTGTGTGTGTGGGGGGGGGGGGGGGGGGGGGGGGGGGGGGGGGCATGCTGTTTAAGTGGGTTGTGAGGTCATATTCGGGCCAACCATCTGTTTAATGGGCCTGGGGTTAATATGATGTACTTGCACCACACACACACACGCGCGCACACACACAGCTCTGCTGTACTGTATGTGCAGATGTAGGTGTATGCTGTGCTCTCAGGCATCGCGTGCGTGCGTGCGACACTGTCATTCACAAAATGCTTTCAGGATGAAGGGTGTGTGTGAATATCTCTCTCTCTCTGTTGTCTGAATGAAGAACAGGTGCACCTGTGTGTTCTCTCTCTCCTTTAGAATGCTGTCTGAATGAAGAACTGTTGTGTTTCTCTCTCTCTCTCTCTCTCTCTCTCTCTCTCTCTCTCTCTGTCTCTCTCTCTCTCTCTCTCTCTGTCTCTCTCTCTCTGTCTCTCTCTCTCTGTCTCTCTCTCTGTCTCTCTCTCTTTCTCTCTCCCCTCTTTAGAATGCTGTCTGAATGAAGAACTGTTGCTCCAGTGGACAGCATTCCTTCCCTACTCACCATGTTTTGGAAAACTGTCGGAAAAGGCCAACAATGCGGAGCAGGGGCTTAGAGGGGGGCAGAGGAACCGCTTTAGAACCCTCATAACACACGCACACACACACACACACACATGCAGCTCTTTACTCATCACCCTCCGCCCCAGATCATCATCGCTTATTTGACAGAACTGCAGAACCGCTCAGAACACAGCCAACAGAACCGAAACGGAACAGAACCACATCCTCCCCAGCGCTTCCAGAGAAAAGAGAGTGTGTGTGTGTGTGTGTGTGTGTGTGTGTGTGTGTGTGTGTGTGTGTGTGTGTGTGTGTGTGGGTGTGGGGGGGGGGGGGGAGAGTAAATGTGAGCGATCCTTGGGCAGCATATGGACTCCTCCTCTTGGTTTCTCGTGCGTGTGTGTGTGAGTGAGAAGGAGAGTAAATGTTAGCAATCCTTTGGCAGCCAATGGACTCCTCCTGCTCTTGGCCCTCCTGTCTTTGCATCCAATCAACTCTGAAGAATCAAGATAACAAACAGCCTTCCATCATTAACCAGTCCCCCAGCACTCCACCCCCCCACCAGCCAGCACTAATATTCCCATAACCCCAGTTGTCCCCCCACCCCCTCCTTGAACTCTTTATTTCTCTCTTTTGTTTCTCCTGGCCTAAGTGACTTTGTTTTGTATTTCAAGTCTTCTGGCTCTGCCCTCCTCCAGTAATAATATATTCTGATGTGTGTGTGTGTGTGACGGCTCGCTCTGGCGGCCGCACGGCTGCTGCGTCTGGGCACGGCGCCGCTGTCTGCCCCAGCGTCTCTCCAGACGGGGAAACACCGGGAATAAGATTTCTATGTCTCACGAGAAGAAGAAAAATCTATTGTACTAAAACAAACTCTAATATTGTTTCTTGTGTTTTCCTGTCGATGGCAATGAATATGATGATCATTTTCCAGCTTTTATGAACGATTAAATTTTAGTATGTTTTCATCCTGTCGAGTCGTGTGTGTGTGGGTGTGTGGGTGTGTGCGTGTGTGCGTGTGTGCGTGTGTGCGTGTGTGTGGGTGGCCAGTGTGTGGTTGGCCAGTGTGTGGGGCCAGTGTGTGGCTATGGTGTGCGTGTGTGTGTGCGTGCGTGCTTGTGTGGCAGCAGAGACCAAATAACCAACCACCATCTGTCGCATCAACTAGTGCTGCTGTAGTTGGCCACAAGGTGGCAGCTGTGTCCTGTGACTCAGACTCAAGACTGGAGAGCCTCCTGTGTCACACACACTCTCAGACTGTAGAGTCCTGTGTCACACACACTCTCAGACTGTAGAGTCCTGTGTCGCACACACTCTCAGACTGTAGAGTCCTGTGTCGCACACACTCTCAGACTGTAGAGTCCTGTGACACACACACTCTCAGACTGTAGAGTCCTGTGTCACACACACTCTCAGACTGTAGAGTCCTGTGTCACACACACTCTCAGACTGTAGAGTCCTGTGACACACTATGGAGAGCCTCCTGTGACACACACACTCTCAGACTGTAGAGTCCTGTGACACACACACTCTCAGACTGTAGAGTCCTGTGTCACACACACTCTCAGACTGTAGAGTCCTGTGTCACACACACTCTCAGACTGTAGAGTCCTGTGACACACTATGGAGAGCCTCCTGTGACACACACACTCTCAGACTGTAGAGTCCTGTGACACACACACTCTCAGACTGTAGAGTCCTGTGTCACACACACTCTCAGACTGTAGAGTCCTGTGACACACTATGGAGAGCCTCCTGTGACACACACACTCTCAGACTGTAGAGTCCTGTGACACACACACTCTCAGACTGTAGAGTCCTGTGTCACACACACTCTCAGACTGTAGAGTCCTGTGACACACTATGGAGAGTCCTGGCAGAAAGTAGACCGATGGCCTCTTGAAACTAGTGGCCTGAACTTGCTGCCTGCTAACCCCCAGACAGCAGCAGTCCATTTGAGTCCAGTCCAAACTGCTGGCTGAGTTGGCTAAGTGGAGTGTATTTGAGATCCTCTGATGGCTACACACTCGTCCTGTTTGCCCCAGTGGACACTGCTGGCTGAGTTGGTTAAGTGCAGTGTTGGTCGATAGTGGTAGAGATACTTTAACTCTTGTTGATGCTGTGCTGTGGGCGGAGCCACAGATCGACTCATTTCGGTCTCCCACTCGCCTCACATCTAGAGATCACAGCTTTCAGAAAACATGTAGTTCTGTTCCTGCTGTTCAACCTGTATGCTTAATATATGTACTCAGCACAGGCCTATTTGTGGACAGGTTGTACATTTTGGCCTTATATCCTCAAGGAAAACAGGTTAACCAGCATAAAGTATATATTCCCTACAAGTCTATACCCTCTAGGTAAACTATAAGCCCAGAGAGGCCTGGGTTATGCTGGTTATACCACAGCTAGGGGGAGCTGTCAGGAACGATGAATAGTAGTGCATTATGTACCTACCTGAAGGCTACCTGTACACAATGCAAACACACACTCATAAACGTTGTTGTAGATCTGCATTCTCTATGTTATAAACACACACACACACTCTCAACAGCCAGTTTGTGTCCTCAGAGCGACACATACTGCACTTACCTCTTACATCAGCGGAAGGAAATCTCTCTCTCTCTCTCTCTCTCTCTCTCTCTCTCTCTCTCTCTCTCTCTCTCTCTCTCTCTCTCTCTCTCTCTCTCATATATATGTATTTATATATGTCCCTCTCTCTCACTGTTGCCCACATAGAGAGGGTTTCCCCCTCCATTCTCTCTCCCTCTCTCTCTCTCCATCCCTCTCACTCTCTCTCTCTCTCTCTGTCTCCCTCTCTCCATCCCTCTCACTCTCTCTCTCTCCCTCTCTCTCTCTCCATCCCTCTCACTCTCTCTCTCTCTCCATCCCTCTCACTCTCTCTCTTTCCTCACTCTCTCTCTATCTCCCTCTCTCTCTCTCCATCCCTCTCACTCTCTCTCTTTCCTCTCTCTCTCTCTATCCCATTCTCTGTATCTGTGCTATTTTGTGTTTAGTTGCTGTAGCTAGTTGCCTTGCATGGACTATGTGTGTGTGTGTGTGTGTGTGTGAGAGTGTGTGTTTTATGGAGAGGAGGCTGGTAGTTTACTTTGTGTGTGTGTACACCCAGGAATGACTCTCTGTCTGTGTGTGTGTGTGTGTATGTGTGTGTGTGCGCGTGCGTGTGTGTGTGAGTATGTGTGCACCTGGGACTGAGTCAGTGTGTCAGTGGTGTACTGCCTCAAGCAAGAGCCTGCCCACCTTCAGCACCGAGTCACACACACACACACACACTCCTGGCTTATGAGCACCTGAGTCACCTGACCTTATTCCCTTCATGATTTATTAGCTGTGTCAGCTGGGTTCATGCTCTGCTCGCACAACACACACACACACACACACACACACACACACAGGCCACCAGCCACAGCAACCACTAAACTGGGTGTGATTGGGACAGGGGAGAGAGAGAGGGATAGAGAGAAAGAGGTGGAGAGATAGAGACTCAGAACACCCACAGCCCACACTACTCTTTGCTGAGTTTGAAGGTGATGTCTGCACAGGTGTGTGTGTGTGTGTGTGTGTGTGACTGAAGAGATGCCTGCCTTTCTTCCAATGCTGAACATATACTGCCATGGCAACACACCAGATGGCACAGCGAAGTGTCCCTAAAAGTGTGTGGCACTGGACCACACACACACATACACACACACACACACACACACACACACAGACACTGGACCATAGAATCACCATCACTGCCCAGAAGACAGATGTGTGTTAGTGTTCTAGAAGGTGATCACATAGTGTGTTAGTGTTCTAGAAGGCGATCACATAGTGTGTTAGTGTTCTAGAAGGTGATCACATAGTGTGTTAGTGTTCTAGAAGGCGATCACATAGTGTGTTAGTGTTCTAGAAGGTGATCAGATAGTGTGTTAGTGTTCTAGAAGGCGATCACATAGTGTGTTAGTGTTCTAGAGAGTGATCATGTAGTGTGTTAGTGTTCTAGAGAGTGATCACGTAGTGTGTTAGTGTTCTAGAGAGTGATCACGTAGTGTGCTAGTGTTCTAGAAGGTGATCAGATAGTGTGTTAGTGTTCTAGAAGGTGATCACATAGTGTGTAGAGGTGGTCATGTAGTGTGTTGAAGACGACAAGATAGTTTGTTCAGGCCTCCGCACACCAGTTCTGACAGCATTGCACAGCACTTTTGAATTCGGCAATTTTGTTTTCCTCGACGGCGAATATAGCATGCTAGCCTGTGAAATACTAGCCTGTGCTCTGCACTCTGTCAGAACCGGTGGTTGGAGGCCTTTAGTGTTCTAGAAGGTGATAAGATAGTGTGTTAGTGTTCTAGAAAGTGATCATGTAGTGTGTTAGTGTTCTAGAGAGTGATCAGGTAGTGTGTTAATGTTCTAGAGAGTGATCACGTAGTGTGTTAGTGTTCTAGAGAGTGATGATGTAGTGTGTTAGTGTTCTAGAGAGTGATCACGTAGTGTGTTAGTGTTCTAGAGAGTGATCGCGTAGTGTGTTAGTGTTCTAGAGAGTGATCGCGTAGTGTGTTAGTGTTCTAGAGAGTGATCATGTAGTGTGTTAGTGTTCTAGAGAGTGATCACGTAGTGTGTTAGTGTTCTAGAGAGTGATCACATAGTGTGTTAGTGTTCTAGAGAGTGATCACGTAGTGTGTTAGTGTTCTTGAAGGTGATCAGATGGTGAGTTATTATTCTGCAAGGCTGTGTTGTTGCTCAGTCATTTCAAAAGGGTATTATCCGGGTTGCCGAGGCACAGTCGTGCCTGTGTGTGTGTGTGTGTGTGTGTGTGTGTGTGTGTGGGTGCGAATGAGGAGGGTATTCTACACATATTGACTGGCTTGCATGAAGTCATCTCAGATGTTCCAAAGTTCTGTCACGTGAACCCTGAGGAGAGAAGGATATTATTAGCATATGACTCAGGGTGTTTTGTCATTTATGTGTGTGTGTGTGTGTGTGTGTGTGTGTGTGTGTGTGTGTGTGTGTGTGTGTGTGTGTGTGAAAGAGCATAGAAAGGGAGTGTGTCTTCTGTCTGTGTTTTACAGCTCTCAGGAGATGTCTGGAAAACCCCTTTATTTCCTTGGTTGTCTCCAGTTGACTGTGTGTGTGTGTGTGTGTGTGCGTGCGCGTGTGTGTGTGCGTGTGCGCGTGTGTGTGCGCGCGTGTGTGTGTGTGTGTGCTTGTACACCAGTGCTATATGACATCCTAATTGGTTAGACTGTCCAGCATCATCAGCCCTTTTGTGTGTGTGTGTGTGTGTGTGTGTGTGTGTGTGTGTGTCTCTATTTCAATATATACTGGGATATATATTAAACATGAATGCACACCATATACAAATACAACAAATGATGTGTGTGTGTGTGTGTGTGTGTGTGTGTGTGTGTGTGTGTGTGTGTGTGTGTGTGTGTGTGTGCTGGTGGGTCCATCCATGCTAGACCACTGCCTGCCCCTCCCCACTCTGCCAGGCTATTCTGGGGCAAAGCGTGTCGACTCTCGTTCTGTCAGCGCGTATCCCTGCAGGCCGAGCGCGACTGGAGAGGAGAGCAGAGGAGAGGTGTGTGTGTGTGTGTGTGTGTGTGTGTGTGTGTGTGTGTGTGTGTGTGTGTGTGTGTGTGTGAGAGAGAGAGAGAGAACTGGGGTGTGAATTTCAGCTTCATTGAGTGAGATAGCGCTCCTCTCTTTTTCTCTTTCCCCCTGTCTCTCATCTTCTCTTTCTCTCCCACTCTTTCTCCGTCTTCTTCTCTCTCATCCTCTTTTCCTCTTTCTGTCTCTCTCAACACTATTCAGCTGCCTTCTCTCTCTCTGTCTTCTATGCCAATCCCTTTCTCTTTTGCTTTCATTCTTTCTCTCTATCTCTCTCTCTCTTTAAGACACACACACACAAACACACAAACATTCAAACCAAGTTCGTTTGTTGTATTTGTATATGGTGTGCATTCATATTTAATATATATCCCAGCATATATTGAAATAGAGATACACACACACACACACACACAGATGGACCAAAAGCTCAGTGAATATGTTCCTCATACTCTTGGGGGGTGAAGGGGGGTTGGGGGGGTCATCTCCCAAAGCACTGTGGGAAAGGTCACTTTAAGTTTGGGCAACGCTGTGCGTGTGCGTGTGTGTGTGTGTGTTTGTGTGTTTGCTCTGAGGATAGACAGCTCACTGACAGAGGAAGGAGTGGGGAGGCTGATCTGGAGACACAGACTTTCACTTACAGGTGCTGAATTTCTGTGTTTTGTGTTCAGTGGAGGCTGTGTCTGGTGGCCTTGTGTGCAATGTGTGTGTGTGGGACAGACGCTGATTTTGTGTATGTGTGTGTGACGGATATTTTCCACGCACATTACATTTCCTCACAGACAACGGAATGAAGCAGTGGTGTGCGCACGTATGTGTCTGTGTGTGTGTGTGTGTATGTGTGTGTGTGTGTGTGTGTGTGTGTGTGTGTTTCTTCAATGTTAACCACACATTACATCATCCCCAGCAGAGGAAAATATTGTGGAGACAGGCAGAGATGCAGTGACCTCTTTAGAACTGTGTGTGTGTCTCCTGCTTACAGCTTCTGGTTAAAGCCTTCCACTGCTTTGAATCAGTGAGGTCAGAGTGACTGAGTGATGAAACAGCCAATCAGAGTGTCTCTTTTTTATGTCAGCCAATCAAATCCTCTCTTTGCGTGACTGTCCAATTAGAGCCAGTCTTTCTATTTCCCTGAGCAATTTTACAGCCCATTTGCATTTTTAAATGAATTGCTGGAGGGTCTAAGAGAAAGGCCACTGTTGGGTTTGTGCAGCAGCATCCTCAAAACACACACGCACGCACGCACACACACACAAACTAGTTTTATGTAATGACTGCCATAATGACTACTCCATGCCGTTTTTGTGATCACTGCTGAAGGGATTTGTGTGTGTGTGTGTGCTTTACATGTGTCTGGGCTGTGCACGTGTGTGTGTGTTATGCCCCTCTGCACCCCCACTGAACCACTGGCCTTGCAGTCTTTGGGTGGTCAATGGTGTACCCCTGGTGTAGGTGTGGATAAGAAGAGCATGTGCTCGCCTTCAAGAGAGATTTGTGTGTCCTGCACCTGAGAGCACCCTGCTCATCTGTGGTGCTTTTTGGATTTACCCCTACAACTCTAACATGAATGATTATTTATTGAAATCAATTCTTATATATTTCATAAACTCGTTGCGGCTTTCGAGACGGCTGGAACAAAGGGTATTGAATAGTTGAACGCTGAGAAGCAGTGTGACACAGGCATGATGTGTGTGTGTGGGTGTGTGTGTGTGTGTGTTGTAAGGTTTTCTGCTCCTCTATCCAATTAAACACATGATCAATGAAGGTACCTTTTATTGATGTCCACACACACACACACACACACAAACACACACACACACACACACACACAAACACACAATCTAATTATGGTGTGCTTTAGCTGTGACATGCAAACTGATTCACACAAATACACACACAAGAGGATGAATGTGACAAACACATTCATACAGGATGAAATGTGTGTGTGTGTGTGTGTGTGTGTCTTTCAATCCTTCCACCCCACATGCAGACATACAAACACACACACATCAGCCTACAGCAGATGGAAAAGTAGGCCACACACAGACCTCTCAGATTTTCTCAGTGTCACAGCCAAACTCAGCAGTCTGTGAAAGGGAGGGAGTGTGGTGTGTGTGTATGTGTGTGTATGTGTGTGTATGTGTGTGTATGTGTGTATTAGTGTGTGTATGTGCGTGTGTGTATGTGTGTGTATGTGCGTGTATGTATGTATTAGTGTGTGTACGTGTGTGTATGTATGTATTAGTGTGTGTATGTGTGTGTATGTGCGTGTATGTATGAGTGTGTGTGTGTGTATGTATGTATTAATAGAATGTGAGTGTGTGTGTGGTTCTATATTCTAATATTTCTGATGAGAGTGTGAGACGGGACAGTCTGTGAGTGTGTGAGTGTGTGTTTGTTATGTAGACTGGTATCTTGATAATTGAGTGAATGAGTTGAGGATGAGGATGGAACAGTCTGTAACTGTGTGTGTGGGCGTGTGTGTGTCTGTGGGCGTGTGTGTACACCTAATGCTTTAACATGATTTCCTCTAATATGCAGCTGCATAACACACACACACACACACACATCTCACACATCCCACACAGTTGTTGTGTGTATGGGTGTGTGATTGTAAGTGCTAGAGTTGGGGTCATGGGACCTCATTCA
>PYXC01000505.1:72500-80000 GCA_015244755.2 Tenualosa ilisha
TATGTGTGTGTGTGTGTGTGTGTGTGTGAGAGGCCAACTGATGCGGTGGAGCTTTTGAACCATCAGTGGTAGCTTTAGAACCATGAGCAGTGGGCTAGAACAAGGTTCTACCTTCCAGGGTTCCCAAGGCAGGGACCACTCTGGCCAGTGGTGAGCAGCTCATTGGCTATTGCTTGCTGTGGTTCAGCAGGGTGATGATCGGTACCGGCAGAGGTGTCAAGTAATGAAGTACAAATACTTTCTGACCTTACTTAAGTAGAAATTCCATACTATACAATAGCGCTATGCTATGTAAGCGGTGGTGGGTATGATACGATAGCGCTATGCTATGTAAGGGGTGGTGGGTATGATACGATAGCGCTATGCTATGTAAGCGGTGGTGGGTATGATACGATAGCGCTATGCTATGTAAGCGGTGGTGGGTATGATACGATAGCGCTATGCTATCTAAGGGGTGGTGGGTATGATACGATAGCGCTATGCTATGTAAGGGGTGGTGGGTATGATACGATAGCGCTATGCTATCTAAGGGGTGGTGGGTATGATACGATAGCGCTATGCTATGTAAGCGGTGGTGGGTATGATACGATAGCGCTATGCTATCTAAGGGGTGGTGGGTATGATATGATAGCGCTATGCTATCTAAGCAGTGATCGGTACCTCAAGCGATACGATAGCTATCTAAGCGGTGGTCTCCTAATGTGTGAGTGTGTGTGTCTGTGTTAGATAGCGCTACGCTATCTAAGCGGTAGTCTCCTAGTGTGTGTGTGTGTGTGTGTGTGTGGCATTATGGTTGATCACCACCACTGGCCTGTGTGATCACTGCTTTAGAGGGTCCTAATCTCCCATATTAGTCTGATGGGGGTGGCAATGACACCAGCACTCTGTGTGTGTGTGAGTATCAAAAAGCCCTTGTGTGTGTGAGAAAGTAGCAGGGTTGCCACCAGCGCTCTGTGTGTGTGTGTGTGTGTGTGTGTCACACAGGGCCTTGTTTCAGCCATTGTATTCATGGATGATTTAACTCTCAAAAGGCTCATGGGAATTAGGTTGAGCTCCAGGGTGCAGATTTGGGAATGTGTGTGTGTGTGTGTGTGTATGTATGTGTGTTTTGGGTCTTTCTGCATGAGTATGTGAGTGCACAGTTGTGGTTAAGTAGGTTTGATTGCTTGTAGCCCAGGTTTGTGTGTGTGTGTGAGGGTTTATGGCTGTGGAGTTAAAGTAATTCAGGACAGTTTTTTTATGGGCTACATGCCCTTTCCCTTGACTGCAGAATACAGAAACTATGTGGGTGTGTGTTTGTGTGTGTGTGTGCAGACCTGTGTCTTTGGAGTCATGTGCATCCTACTAAGCATCCCTGAGTGTGTTTTAACACCTGTGTGTGTGTGTGTGTGTGAGCTCACACCAGTGTTTGGTCTTTTACAATGGTTAGTACTGATGCTCTGTTGAAGCAGTAAGCATATAAAGGATGTAAATAAAGTGTGTGTGTGTGTGTGTGTAAAATGGGGCTGTCAGTAATGAGTGTAAATATAGAAAATCCTTCAAAGTTTGTGTGTGTGTGTGGTTGATATGTGGTGTTCCTCTAGTCTAGTCAATTCTATTTCCATAGCACATTTAAG
Organism: Tenualosa ilisha; assembly: GCA_015244755.2. Taxonomy (NCBI): domain Eukaryota; kingdom Metazoa; phylum Chordata; class Actinopteri; order Clupeiformes; family Clupeidae; genus Tenualosa; species Tenualosa ilisha. Next base: position 74,117 of record PYXC01000505.1, read on the forward strand.
ACAACAGGAGTGTGTCCTTTGTTTTACGATATGATGTCATTTTATGAAGTCATGTGGATGTTATCTGATTTGTGTTGTGTGACGTAATAGAATATCTATTACATCTACATAGATTGTGCACACACAGTCTGTGTGTGTAACCAGCGAGGTGTTGTACACTGAGTGTGTGTGTAACCAGCCAGGTGTTGCACACTGAGTGTGTGTGTGTAACCAGCGAGGTGTTGCACACTGAGTGTGTGTGTGTAACCAGCGAGGTGTTGCACACTGAGTGTGTGTGTGTAACCAGCGAGGTGTTGCACACTGAGTGTGTGTGTGTAACCAGCGAGGTGTTGCACACTGAGTGTTGTATTTCTGTAGAAGTCCTTTGTGTTTGTGTCCAATGTCTCTTTTTCATGTTATTTCCTGAGGGAGTTTATTGCTGTGGGAAACATCAAGCTTCTACTCTACTTGTTTGAACTAAGCAGTGAACACACACACACACACACACACACACACACACACACACAGCATTAAACCTCTACTCTATTTGCCCGACCTCAGTGGATACACACACACACACACACATACACACACACACAAAAACACACAGAGTTCAACCTCTACTCTACCTGTCTGACCCTCGTAGTGTATCCTACAGGGCAGTACATAGCAGCTCTAGTGACAGAACACACAGACTGACCTCAGGTCAGTAGCACCCAAAAACATGACATCAAGTTCATTTATGTATGTGAGTGTGTGTGTGTGTGTGTTCTTCCAGAGTGCAAATCGAGATGCTGTGGCAGTCTTCAGGTCTCTGTGTATGTGTTTCAGGAGTGTATATTAGAGTTTGTGTGTGTGAGTTTCTAGAGTGCATAGTGGAGAGTGTGGTGGTAGTGTGTGTGTGTGTATGTGTGTGTTGTGGTAGTCTGTGTGTGGGTGTGTGGAGTGCACAGTAGAGTGTGTGGTGGTGTGTGTGTCCATTGGTCTCATCACTGATGCTGAAATGTTCCATAGAACACCTTGGGAATGTACTGTTAATCTCCCACGCACACACACACACACTACACACATACTCTTCACACACACACACACACACACCACACATAATCTTACTCTTCACACACACACATCTTTGTCCTGTCAGCTTCCTTGCTTTGTTTAAGTCTTTGAAACATCAGATATTCACACACACACCAACAGTGGCACTGGTTGTATTCACACACACACCCAAGTCTCTGTGCCAGAGTATGTTTGTGTGTGTGTGTGTGCGGTGCGTGTGTGTGTATGCCAGTCTATCAGTGCCAGTCACTGGACACTACTGATATGTCTCTCTCCCTCCGTACCTGTGTGTGTGTGTGTGTGTGTGTGTGTGTGTGTGTGTGTGTGTATGTCAGTCTCACTCTCACTCCATGCTCTCCGGAGTGGGCACACACTCCCTCCCTCACACCCAGATGGCAGTGTTGTGGTCAAACAGGGGGTGCCTTCTCTCAGCGGGCACCCAGGGGCCACTCTGTGGGCTGATGCCCAGCGGGGGCAGCCTGTCTGTGGGCAGACTCAGGCCAGCCTTCCCCTTGCGGCTCCAGAAGGGCCGGTAGAAGGTGGCCTTGGGTTTGGCCCCGGTTGCCGTGGCAGCAGTGTTTTTCTTGGTTCTCTTGTGCAGCAGCTGGTCCCGGTTCTGCGGTTCCGAGAGGTCGGGCCAGCCGGGCTGCTCCTTCAAAAGCTTGTCACGGTCAGGCCGGATCCTGCGCAGAACCTTCTTGAAGACGCTGGTAGTGAGAGCAAGGCGGCGACGCAGCTCCTGGGTCCGAGACAGGCGAGGGGTGTGGCCTCCCTCTTCATGCCACGCCCCCCCCTCTGACATGCCCACCTCCGGCAGGTCCAGCCAGTTGCCCACCAGGTCGGCGAGGAAGCTGTCGCCGAGCGCCAGCGGCGTGCGCGTGCGACTGCAGCTCATCAGCGAAGACGGCCAGTCGCCGGCACCGTCCTCGTCCTCGTCCCTCAGAGGGCAAAGGTCTTGGCGCGGGGGCGGGCCCTGGCGTGACAGACACAGCAGCAGCTCCTGAAGCTCCGCCAGTGAGGGAGGGGCAAGGGGCGGACCAAAGGCAGGGGGAGGGGCCATGGCTGTCACCGGCGTCTGTGAGTAACAGCTAGTACCAGAACTCAGACCGGAACTAGAACTAGAACTAGACCCAGAGCTGGAACCGGTCCCCGAGGCAGAACCGAACCCAGACCTAGACTCTGATCTTGTGGCGGAGCAGGAGTCGTCGTACTCGTAGGAGGAGGTGTTGTGGCGAGAGGACCTTTGGGAGAGCAGGAGGCTACTGTCCTCTGAGCCCGACCCTGAGGAGGCGCCTGAGGAGGAGGAGGAGGAGGAGGAGGAGGAGGAGCCAAGGCTGCCTCGCTGGGAGGAGCGTTTCTTGCGGGAGTGGGGTGGTGGAGGGGGCGTGGCCTCTTCCATAGAGGAGTCCCAGGTGGGGGCAGAGACCTCCAGCAGAGAGGGAGGGTCTGGGAAGGGAGGCTCAGCGAAGAGAGGCTGAGGCAGGGGTGTGTGTATCTGCGTCTGTGTGTGTGTGTGTGTGTGTGTGTGTGTGGGGGGGAGTCTTGGCGCTGATCTCCAGGCGTTCCAGAGCCGTCTGCACCTGCAGGAGTTTGAGCTCCTGAAGTGCACCCATCATGGAGCTCATCTGAGCGTGGAGCCCATCGCCCGCCTCACGCATACACAGCTGGGGAGGAGACAGAGTCACATATTAGAAATATAACACACACACACACACACACACACACACTCATACACACATCTGAGCGTGGAGCCCATCGCCCGCCTCACGCATACACAGCTGGGGAGGAGACAGAGTCACATATTAGAAATATAACACACACACACACACACACACACACACTCATACACACATCTGAGCATGGAGCCCATCGCCCGCCTCACGCATACACAGCTGGGGATGAGATAGAGTCACATATTAGAAATATCACACACACACACACACACACACATTTGAGCATGGAGCCCATCGCCCTAGCTGGGGATGAGCTATATAACACACACACACACACACACACACACACACACACACACACACACAGGGAGGGAGAGAGATAAGAAAAGAATTGCAGTGTGTTTACAGGCGCTAAGAGAAAATCGAATTTTTGCCTTTATCCACCTTAGCCGTGATGAAGCTGAGCCAAACCAGACTACTCAAAGCCCAAACCAGACTACTCAAAGCCCAAACCAGACTACTCAAAGTCCAAACCAGACTACTCAAAGCCCAAACCAGACTACTCAAAGCCCAAACCAGACTACTCAAAGCCCAAACCAGACTACTCAAAGTCCAAACCAGACTACTCAAAGTCCAAACCAGACTACTCAAAGCCCAAACCAGACTACTCAAAGTCCGCTTAAGACACCCAGATAATTCCATTGGAATCAGATCTCTCTTGGCCGGCAGGAGGGCAGCAGCTAAGATCGGACGGACACTCCCCTTCGGAAATGACGAACTGAAGTCGGTATCAACTCTGCTGGTTTGTGTCCAGCGTGTGTCTCGGCTGCAAATCAATGACAAGTAAAGTATGTAATAAATGTACCTACAGCGCTGCAGCGTTGGCCGTCTCTTCACTCACATTCCCATCAAATATCCCCACAGTCTTCAAACTTACATTGGAGGTTTGTGGTTTAGCACAACATCTTTAGATTAGCCATAGGCAGTAAAAGAATTAGCAACAACTAGGCTGGTGGAAACACAAACGGGAGTATATCGCCCCCTATTGTCATGGAGTCAAACACACTTTGGTCAATCGTTTGATTTTCTACAGGTATTGATTACTGGGTTTAGATGCGCACGTCCATGGACACGTATTGATTACTGGGTTTAGATGCGCATGGACACGTATTGATTACTGGGTTTAGATGCACATGGACACGTATTGATTATTGATGTTATGCAAGTGTCTAAATCATCAGTATGTTTGGCCTCAACAGACAGGTTCATCACACACACACACACACACATACACTCCTTTGATCAGTCCACTGGCTTCTACATGACACACACACACACTCCTTTGATCAGTCCACTGGCTTCTACATGACACACACACACACATACACAATTCACAAACTCACAAGCTCACTCACACTCAGACGAGGCATTATCCATTCAGCACACATGGGACACTCCAGGCTCCAATGCATGTCAGTCCAGTGTGTGTGTGTGTGTGTGTGTGTGTGTGTGTATGTGTTTGTGTGTGTGTGCATATGTGAGAGAGTGAAAGGGACAGAGAGGCACAAGTGCCCTGCATTTAGGGTGTGTGAGCAGTCTTTAGAGAAAGGATCACAACCAACTCATTCACACACACACACACACACACACACAGTGCATGTACATGAATATCTCCCAACCAACTCCACTTAGAGCTCAAAACACAGATTTGTGTGTCTCAGCATCCATGCATACTTATGTGTGTGAGTGTGTATGTGTACACACACGTGTATATGCATGTGTGTGTGTGAAAGTCATATCTGTTTATGTAAACTCCCTGTGTGTGTGTGTGTGTCCTGTCTGGCCCCCAGCTGCTAGATGGTGACTGAGACTCCAGGTGTCCTCCGCTGGGTGGGCGGAGTTACTGTCTCATATAACACACCTGAGCACCTGTAAGACCCACAAACACACACACACACACCAATGAACATAAAATACACACTGTGATCTTGTCAACCTGTTGATCAAACTGACCTCATTCACATCTACGTTTAGAAGAGTCCAGTGCTATAGGCCTCTCTCTCTCTCTCTCTCTCTCCCATAGCCCAGTAATGTAGGCTTCTCTTTTCCTCCCTCTCTCTCTCTCTCTCTAACCCTCCCTCTCTCTCTCCCATAGCCCAGTACTGTAGGCCTCTCTCTCTCTCTCCTCCTATTAAACGTCTGGTACAGATCACACATCACTAATCATTTAGTAATTACTACTATCTCAGCACTATTACCCCAGGTTGGGTAACTTACATCTTCTCTTAACCCAAAACCGGGCAAATAATCACTACTATTACCCCAGGCCGGGTAACTGATTACTGTTCTTACCCCACGACAGGGCTAATAATCACTGTTCTTACCCCAGGCTGGGTTACTCCAACTCAGAGAGGATAATTCGCCTTTAGTACCCTTTAGAACCAGCTCTCGGTCAGAAGAATGACAGAATGATTCCTCTCCTCCAACATAGAACAGCCTCTATCTCACCAGTATGAATCCTCTCCTCCTGCCCAACCATACAACCACACATACACACACATGCACACACACGCACCAATGGGGGCTCTCTATTGACTGGTTACGTTAAAGAGCGTTTAGTGCTGACACAGAGACTAGGAGCACTAAAGCCAGGCTGTGGGACTGTGTGTGTGCAGAGGTATGTCTTATGTGAGTGTGTTTGTGGAAGAGGGATGTAAGTGTGTTTTGTGTGTGTGTGTGTGTGTGTATATATGTATATGTTGTGTGTGAGTGTATGTATGTGCGTGTATGTGTGGTTGTGTGTGTGTATGTGTGTATATATGTGTGTATGTGCGCATATGTGTGTGTGTGTGTGAGTGTGAGTGTGTATGTGTGTGTGTGTGTGTGTTCCATTAGTAGACATGGCAGTTCCTGCAGTGGAGCCTGTAAGAGTGCATCTCCAGTCTAGTAGTGAGTAGTTTGCACTGAGGGCGGGGAATACTCGTCTCTCGTGTGTGTGTGTGTGTGTGTGTGTGTGAGAGAGAGGGAGAGAGAGATAGAGAGAGAGAGATAGGGAAGCTGTACTAGTCCTCCTGGTCCTGAGGTGACGTGGAGCTGTGATCTTTCTCATATGACTGTATAAGGTTTCAGGCACCATCTGTGTTTGCATGGCTTTGTGTATGTGTGTGAATGTG
>PYXC01000505.1:85000-87500 GCA_015244755.2 Tenualosa ilisha
TGTTCATCTAAACCTCACATCTCACATCTGCACAGTCTTCAGTGCTGCTCATCTAAACCTCACATCTCACATCTGCACAGTCTTCAGTGCTGTTCATCTAAACCTCACATCTCACATCTGCACAGTCTTCAGTGCTGTTCATCTAAACTCACATCTCACATCTGCACAGTCTTCAGTGCTGTTCATCTAAACCTCACATCTCACATCTGCACAGTCTTCAGTGCTGCTCTACATGGATGGCAGCTAAACTCCAGGACACTCTTAAGACTGCGGCTCTTCCTCAGATTGAAGGAATTAGATTAACTAATTAATTAATTAATTAGCCATTAAAGTGAGTGATGCTTCTTGGAGTTTACTACTGTGTGTGTGTGTGTGAGAGTGTACGTGTGTGAGTGTGTGTGTATTATCTCTCTGTGTGTGTGTGTGTGTGTGAGAGTGTATGTGTGTGTGAGTGTGTGTGTGTGTGTATTATCTCTCTGTGTGTGTATGTGTTCCTGTGCTACACTTTCCTTTCACAGCCCACCAATCACTTGCGTCCATTTCAAATTCACCACTTCCGTCCTCTCGCGCAGCTCACCGGGGCACATCTGCATGTCACGCATCTCTGCTAGAGATAAAAGAAACACCTGGCGGCCAGCTGTGCGAAGGTACCGGTGAAATAATCTGATCTAATCCAATCTCCTTCGTTGTAATAAAACACTATTTCTGCGCACACACTCGCGCGCGCGCGATACGTTTCCCCGGATCTCTCCAACCCTGTTTGACTTCATGTTTGACACACATTCTGCACTCGCATTACACGCGACGTACCCAGCAGCGATTATGCGTTTACACATACCAAAGACAAGAGAAAGAACAGTTTTAAGAATCACACACACACACACACACACCACGATACCCACCAGTTCCTGCTTTAGCCGCCGTAGGCACTGATCCATACTTTTGCGCTCGGGTCTGCCATGCGGGGATTCCATTTCAGAAGAGGAAGAACCAACACAAAACTGATATGAAATATTTGCGTCTCTGACTCTCTGCCTGTAAGAAAACAGCCCTTTAGCGTCCGTTCACCCGTTCACGCTGAGGCGGCAAGAACTCCGCTTGACTGTTTACTTTTCCTGATGCTGTATTTGTAAGTAAAACAAAAATACACTGCAGATTATTGTGTTTCTTCTAAGGTGCCTTGGAGCCACATCACTTTCCAGCGTCAAGACATCGATCCCAGTCTGTGTGTATGGCGCGCGCAGTGTTCGCTCGTCTTCCTCCGTTTGACTTCAACTGGAGCTGCGCGAGAGAGACCTTCGGTGTCATCCGTTCGTTCTCCTCCTGTACGCACGCTCGTTGCGAGAGCGCTCTGCTAGTCCTTGCGCGTAGATTCTCCCTCGGGCGTCTCCGCCTCGCGTGGAGCCACTGACTAATGTTTGGACTCAACTTTAAATTCACACACCGGCAACTTTCCTCCTCTCTGTCACGCAACCGGGCGCCCTCACAGTTCAAACTAAAGGAATTTAACTAACGGTTCTCTCTCGGACAAAACACCAGCAGCTGATCAGTGCGTGCTTTCGGGGGGTCTTGCATGAGAATGGAAAAGTCGGCATTGTGTGCATACAGTCAGCGCGAGCTCATTGTCCCGGGGCTAAACCGAGATGAAAGCGGGGTCCAGAGGCAGGTTTGATTGGACGCAGGAGAACTTCCTGCACAGGTTTGAATTTAAACGGATGAAGAGAGAAGAGAGGAGTTGAGAGGAGAGGGGCCTGTGAGACTGGCTACCAAGCTGTCTCATAGCCTACAGGCTATAAGCTACCTGTCCACCTCGGATTCACACACGCACACACACACACACACACACACACACACACACACACACACACACACACACACACACACACACACACACACACATACTTCAGTGACTCAACATAGTCTAATGCACTCACTCTTGAGGGACTTTACATGTGTCTGACATTTCATTACATTCCTGCTATCCTCTGTAGCCTGAAGAAGTCTAATTATATTGAGATTTCCAATTATATGGAAAGGTTTGGGCTCCATGACAACATTCAGTGCACTTTATAATTAGCTGGATATTTAAAACAGCTACTTCACAAAATGAATAAGGAGAAGTCCAGCAGAAACAATGCCCTGTGCATCAGAGCAATAACTTGCAGGTGCAAAACTCAAGTGGTGTGATCACAATGAGCAGGATAGATAGATAGATAGATAGATAGATAGATCAGTATATAAATAGATAGATAGATAAACAAGTACAATACATAGACAAGTATATAGATAGATGGATAGACAGGCAGATAGATAAGTAGGTAGACAGATAGATAGATAGACAAGAATATAGATAGATAGATAGATAGATAGATAGATGGATATATAAGTAGATAGATAGATACTTTATTCATCTCAAAGTAAAATGAAGGGAAATTCAACTGTAATGAAGCTGCTTGTAGCACACATATTCCTGTTCTAATCTAATCTGTAATGAAGCTGC
>PYXC01000505.1:92500-107500 GCA_015244755.2 Tenualosa ilisha
TGAAGATTTATTGCACAGAAATGAACACACACACACACACACACACACACACACACACACACACACACACACACATTTGGAGGGGCAGAGATCCACTGCACTTCTGGTTTACTCAGTCACAGCATCAGGAACATGAGTTCTTTTGATAGCACTGGTGTTTGTTTGCCTGTGTGTGTGTGTGCACGCATGCACGTGTGTGTGTGTGTTTTTGCCAGTGTGCGTGCTTGCGTGTGTGTGTGTGAGCTGTGTGTTTTTGTGTGTATTTGCTTGTGTGTGTCTGTTTGCCTTTGTGTGAGATGTGGTATGTACACATAAATGGAATAGACTTGCTAATAATGATGTGGATGTGTGTGTGTGTGTGTGTTGATGAGAAGAATACGCATGTGAATAATGATGTGTGTGTGTGTATGTATGTGTGTTATGATGAGACAAATAGACTTGTGAATAACTGTGTGTGTGTTGATGAGAAGAATACGCATGTAAATAATGATGTGTGTGTGTGTCTATGTATGTGTGGTATGATGAGATGAATAGACTTGTGAATAACTGTGTGTGTGTGTGTGTGTGTGTGTGTGTGTGTGTGTGTGTGCAGGGCGCATTAAGCAGCTGATTGAGATGGGTGCTCTCTCCACGGCAAGCATTCGGCTTTTTGTTCTGGATGAGGCGGACAAACTGCTGGAGGAAGGGAGTTTTCAGGAGCAGATCAAGTGAGTGTGTGTGTGTGTGTGTGTGTGTGTGTGTGTGTGTGTGAGTGTGTGTGTGTGAGTGTGTGTGTGTGAGTGTGTGTGTGTGAGTGTGTGTGTGTGTGAGAGGTTATAATGAGCAGAACAGACCTGTGGATAATAAGCATTTTGCATCATTCCTGAGTCAAATGAGCTCTACTAATGAAATGGAAGGTAGTGCCCTCCTTCCTCTTTTTCTTCCTTCTTTCACGATCTCTCTCTTTCTTTCTCTCTCTCCCTCTCTCTCTCTCTCTCTTTCTTTCTCTCTCTGTCTCTCCCTCTCTCTCTGTCTCTTTCTTTCTTTCTCTCTCTCTCTCTCCTTCTCTCTGTCCCTCTCTGTGTCTCTCTCTCCCTCTCCCTCTCTCTGTCTTTCTCTCTCTGTCTCTCTCTCTCTCTCTCTCTCCTGTCTTGTGTTCTGTCCATCTCAGTCACACATGAGGACGATTGTTGTTCTTTCAGAGCAGACAGGAATAAATGAATAAAAAAACAAAGGAAGAAATAAAAGAAGAACATTGACTGAAGCCACTCCTCCTCCGCCTGCCTCCCCTGTGCTCCCTCCCTCTCTCTCTCTCTCTCTCTCTCCCCCCCTCCCCCTCCCTGTCTCTCGTTCAGTTGGATCTTCTCTTCTCTGCCGGTGAATAAACAGATGCTGGCCCTGTCTGCCACCTACCCAGAATCCTTAGCGCAGCACCTGACGCGGTACATGCGGGAGCCCACCTATGTGCGCCTCAACCCCACCGACCCCGGCCTCATAGGTGTGTCTCCTCCGGGCCGCCGAGTGACCTTTAGACACATTGGCATCACCCACTCCAGCTCTCTCTCTTCCTCCCTTTCCCTTCTTCACTTCTCTCTCTCTCTCTCTCTCTCTTCCTTTCTCTTCTCTCTCTTCTCTCTCTTTTATTTCTTTCTCTTCCTCTCCCCCTGCAGGTCTGAAGCAGTACTACCGGCTGGTCCCGTCACATCATCAGCCCCATAAGGTGTTTGAGGAGAAGGTCCAGAATCTTCTAGATCTCTACAGCAAAGTGCCCTTCAACCAGTCGCTCGTTTTCTCCAACCTGCACAGCCGGTATTCACAGTACTCACCTATGCCACAGCTCGTGTGTGTATAAAGTGTTTTTGCCTGTGTGTGTGTGTGTGTGTGTGTGTGTGTGTGTGTGTGTGTGCACATGCATGTGCATATTTGACTGTATGTTTGTCTCTGTGTTTGTACTTTCATTAGAGTGTCTGTGTGTGTTTGTCTGATTGCATATTTATTAATTATCTACGTGTGTGTGTGTGTGTGTGTGTGTGTGTGTGTGTGTGTGTGTCCGTCCGTGTCCGTGTCTGTTTCCGTGTCCTTTGTAGGGCCCAACAGCTGGCTGATATCTTGTCCTCTAAGGGACTTCCTGCGGTGTGCATCTCCAGCAGTCTGACCCAGGATCAGAGGCTAGACGCCATCTCAAAGCTCAGACATTACCAATGCCGAGTACTCATCTCTACAGACCTGGTACGCACGCACGCACGCACGCACGCCTTCTGAAAGCTCAAATACTACCAATACCAGTGCTGAGTCACTTTAAGCGTCTTTACTTTATAGCTCCCTCTCTATGTGTGTGTGTGTGTGTGTGTGTGTGTGTGTGTGTGTGTTTAGACGTCTCGTGGTATAGATGCAGAGAAGGTGAACTTGGTGGTGAACTTGGATGTACCACAGGATTGGGAAACATACATGCACCGCATCGGCCGCGCAGGACGCTTTGGTAAGTGTGTGTGTGTGTGTGTGTGTGTGTGTGTGTACAATAAACAGAGGCCACCCTGTGTGTGTGTAGTCAGGTGTGTGATATCAAACAGGTGTGTTCTAATATGGGCTAAGAGCTGCCTGAGTGATGGCGATGGAGGAACCTTCCTAGGACATGAACAGTCTGGTGCTCTGCAAAGGAGGCTTCTGCCGTGGTGACCCCTCACGCCTGACCTGACGCACAGCAGATATGACCTCTTTTCCCCACCCCACTGGCTTTGGTCTTTGCCCCTGACGCACAGCAGATATGACCTCTGGGACTGACCTCTTTTCCCACCCCACTGGCTTTGGTCTTTGCCCCTGTGTCTCTGCACCACTGCTGGGACTGAGCTTAGAGGAGCCGCAGTGTTGCCTGATGTGCAAGGCCATGCAGGCCCTGTGTGTTTCCAGCCAGTGGGCATAGGAGGAGAGATGGCCATGCAGGCCCTGTGTGTTTCCAGCCAGTGGGCATTGGAGGAGAGATGGCCATGCAGGCCCTGTGTGTTTCCAGCCAGTGGGCATTGGAGGAGAGATGGCCATGCAGGCCCTGTGTGTTCCAGCCAGTGGGCATTGGAGGAGAGATGGCCATGCAGGCCCTGTGTGTTTCCAGCCAGTGGGCATTGGAGGAGAGATGGCCATGCAGGCCCTGTGTGTTTCCAGCCAGTGGGCATTGGAGGAGAGATGGGTGGGAGAGAGGAACAGAGTGCTGTGTATAGGCTTGGGGATTTAGCTGAGAATGGACCATGTCCCTTTTTTGCACATGCAGTTATGCCATTGAAACGCTAATGAGAGAATCTGTTCAGTATTTTGTTGTGGTACATTGTTCTATTTGACAGCAGTGGTTAGATTAGTGGATTGTTTGGGACAGCCCTGATTGGTTGCCTTGAGGTGGGATGTGGTTGGTTGTGTGACTGCGTGTGTTAAGCTGTGATTGGCTCTTTGTGAACATCTCTCAGTCGTCTCTCTACAGTGCAGTATTTTTGGATGGCTCTTAAGCACAGGTAGTCTGAGGATAACAAGCTACTTAATTAGTGTGGATGGTGCGTGTGTGTGCGTGTGTGTGCGTGTGTGTGTGTGTGTGTGTGTTTTGAGGGCCACCTCCTTCAAAACTGCTTCATGGTAAAAGGTCTGAAATCAGAATTACCTTTGCCCTGTTGTCATGACGACCACAAGTAGCCTGTTAAGGAGGTGTTTGGGTCATCACGATGATGTAAATAACCTTCTGGTCTCGGACACCTTCACTCCTCTCTCTCTCTATCCCTCTCTTTCCTCTCTCTGCTCTTCTTTCGCCACACTCTCTGTGCTCTGTCCATTCCTCTCTTTCTCTGTGTTCTGTATTCTCTCTCTCTCTTTGTTCTGTATTCTCTCTCTCTCTCTTTGTTCTGTATTCTCTCTCTCTCTTTGTTCTGTATTCTCTCTCTCTCTTTGTTCTGTATTCTCTCTCTCTCTCTGTTCTGTATTCTCTCTCTCTCTCTCTCTGTTCTGTATTCTCTCTCTCTCTCCCTTTGTATTCTCTCTCTTCAGTGTCAGCTACTGCAGTACCAGTCTCTTCTCTGTAACAGAAATAGAGAATTTGCTTCTGTCATCTCCCGTTCTCTCTCTCTCCCTCTCTCCCTCCCTCCACTACCCCCCCTCCCCTTTTCTCTCCTCTCTCTCTCTCTCTCTCTCTCTCTTACTCACTGTCTTTCTTTCTTTCTTACACTATCTCTCGCTCTCTCTCTCCCCCTCCCTCCCTCCCTCCTCTGTAGTCCTTAATGAGTCACAGCTTACCCTCCAGAGTTTGTATGGGTGTAGGTGTGTGTGGAGTGTAGCTGTTTTAGAGCTGGTTTTCTGGGTAGAGGGGCGGCCTCACACAGATATACACACACATACATACACTGATTGACTGATACACACATGAGCTGTTTTCAGACACAAGCTGAAACCCAGACATCTCCCGAGAGTCAAAGGGTGCATGTCTGCCAGGATACTAAAAGTTTGCATGTTGGTGTGAAACTCGGTGGTTAATGTCTGTGTAACGTCTGCAGAAACCCACTGCAGCGAGCTAGCCTTGCTAACATTATGCTAACGCCAGTATCCACATTCTGCAGTAAGGCTCGGCTGTGTCCGGAGCTGAAGGGTTCCAAGTTACTTGTAATATTTCAATCTAGAGACGTCAGAAATATAATTGGCCACGGTGGGCTAGATGAGTAACCACTGGTCTACCTGAAGAGCCATGAGTCCAGGAGTTAGACTGATTTAGACCGCTGAATGGGTTTAGCTTGGGATGAGTCATGCTAGCAGTTTAATCAAAGAAAATAGATTGTTTGGGCTCAGCATGGGATGACTTTTTCTGTCATCATGGAGAACTGTGTGGATAAGATGGAGCAGGCATATAGCCTATCTGTCCATACTGTGTGTGTGTGTGTGTGTGTGTGTGTGTGTGTGTGTGTGTGTGTGTGAATAAGATGGAGCAGGCATATAGCCTATCTGTCCATACTGTGTGTGTGTGTGTGTGTGTGTGTGTGTGTGTGTGTGTGTGTGTGTGTGTGTGTGGATAAGATGGAGCAGGCATGTACCCTATCTGTCCATACTGTGTGTGTGGATAAGATGGAGCAGGCATATAGCCTATCTGTCCACACTGTGTGTGTGTGTGTGTGTGTGTGTGTGTGTGTGTGTGTGTGTGGATAAGATGGAGCAGGCATATAGCCTATCTGTCCATACTGTGTGTGTGTGTGTGTGTGTGTGTGTGTGTGTGTGTGTGTGTGTGTGTGTGTGATAAGATGAAGCAGGCATGTAGCCTGTCTGTCCATACTGTGTGTGCGTAAATAAAACATCCTTATTTCTACACAAAGGATCCTAAGCCTTAGACTATTGATTCTGTCCAGCTCTGCAGAGCTCCCCCTGCTGGCAGCTCTTCTGTCTGAGGCGGAGTTGAGGGCCGTGTCTGAATCGTCTGTGCCGTGTGATCCTTGTGGAAATTACTGGAAGTTATGTCTGAAGACGGCTTTACACACATGCGCACACACACACACACACATTCATACACACTTATATATTCACACTTACACACTCAAACACACACCAAACACATTCATACACTCTTAAACACATACTCACTCATTCACACACACACACACACACACACACACACACACTCCTTGACATGTGCTTGTGTCTCAGGCACACATGGACTGGCCGTCACCTACTGTTGCCATGGTGAGGAGGAGAATAAGATGATGATGATCGCCCAGAAGTGCAGCCTCAGCATTATCGCATTGCCAGGTAAACACACACACACACACACACACACACACACAAACACACACCTACACCTAAACACTTGGACTAGCTCTGCTCCATACCTTGTTGTTGATGTTGTTGCTGACCCCGTTGACCCCCCCCTTAGATCCAATCCCCGCCGGTCTGATGGAGGAGCGGTGTGATTGGGGTGTGTCCATCCAACCTCCCCACTCAGACGAGCTCTCAGCCCTGGCCCTCCGCAGGAAGAAGAAAACACCCCCCACACACACCACACACACCGCTCCCCAGCGCACACACACACATGGAAATGCACCAGTCAGCCCCTCCCAACACACACACACGCATCCAGATGCACCAATCAGAAAGCAGACCTCGGCTCCTGCAGGGGAGAAAGGTGCGGCTAAAGAGGACCCCCATGTTGAAGGGGGTGGAGCTTCCCCTGCCGTCTCCCGGCAATGTCTCCAGGAACCCCTCCCCAAAATCCCGCCCCTGCCGTCCTTCAAGCCGCGGCACTCAGAGCCAATCAGCTTGCAGGAGGCGTCACTGGACTTCCAGCGCTTCATCACGGAAGGACCCGGAAGGACTGTGGAGGTGGTGCGGCAGTTTGGGTGGCGGGGTGTGGACCCTAAGGGTGATGTCACCGCTGACGGGGCACCGGAAGAAGAGGCACAGGTGGAACGCTTCCTGCTGCGTGACGAGCAACCTTCATCTTCACAGAGGATGGGGGGCAGGACGGTGACCCTTGACCCCACTAGCTCCGCCTCCACCTCTGGAAGCCCCTCCCCCTCCTCCTCCTCCAGCTCTGACACGGAGGAAGAAAAGCAGAAAGCACCAACGTTGCCATCAGAGAAGCTTCCGGAATGGAGTGGCCGCTACGCCACGCGTCAGACAGCTCGACCAATCAAATCTGAGCCCACACCTGCAGCACCTGCCCCCAAATATTACCACAGCCAATCACGGCCCAGTGCAGCCAGGCATCTCGGCCAATACCCTCGCCCCACAGCCATGCCCCCCTCCAGACCTCCACTGGCCCAGCCCTTGGGCCCCACGGCCCACAGAGGAGGCTCCTCCCGGGGGAGAGCCGGGAGACAGGAGCCCCTGGAAGAGCCAGCAGCACTCCAAGAGGAGGAGGGGCAGGACTATTGGGGGCGGAGTTATGCCCAGGCCTGGAGGCAGTACTACAGCTCCCTCCCGCCCCCCTACAGACACGCCCACAGCTCCGCCCAAGCATGGATGGCAGCCTATCGCATGAGCAGCGTCTACTTGCAGGAAATGATGAAGCCATAACTGCCTCTCCTTCCAGCTCCTCTCTCCTGTTCTCCTCTCCTCTTTCCTCCCCTCTCCTGTTCTCCTCTCCTCTTTCCTCCTCCTCTCCTTTTTCCCCCTCTCTCCTCTCCTTTCCTCTCTTCCTCTCTCTTTCTACTCTTCTCTTTCTCTCCCTCTCTCCTCCCCTCTTCCTCTCCTCTCTATGCCATGAGCGTCCATGGAAGATATCAGGAAACCAAAACACCTCCCTCTCTCCTGTCCTTTTCCAGATGAGTTGGTACACGCACGCACGCACGCACGCACGCACGCACGCACGCAGAGTCCTGTCCCTTAAGCAGCTTCAGTACATTTGTGTGTGTGTGTGTGTTGAAGAGTAAGCACACACACAGCTGTATCATTTGTGTGAATGTGTGTCTGAAAGGAGAATAGAAATAAAATGATGAATTTGTTCTCAGTACCACCCTTGTGTGTGTGTGTGTGTTGGTTTACACAGCACAGGGTCTTTAAGTCCTCCATGTTAAGCACCATCACACACATTCTGAGACCCATTACCTGCAATCAGATGCTAATCAAGCTCGCGCTCTCACTCACACACACACACCTCTCACTCACACACTCACTCACACACACACACCCACACTCCCTGACTAATGAGGGGCAGTTAATGGTGATCAGGCTAACCCAGCTACCCACGTTAATGAAGGGTTGCAGAACTGGCATGATTAGTGCAAGCTTCCACACTCACCTGACAAGCTCAAAGACTCCTCAAAAGTCCCTGGAACTGCTGACTGGAACCTGTGGTTCTCATCAAGGTTCTTCTGGGTGCCATTTCTCCCTCTCTGCAGTGGTGTGGTGTGAGGGTAAGTGTGTGTGTGTATGCGTATGCGCGCGTGCACCCTGAGTGTGTCTGTGTCTGTGTCTGTGTCTGTGTCTGCACCCTGAGGTAAGTGTGTGTGTGTCTGATGGCGCGTGCACCCGGTGTGTCTGTGTCTGTGTCTGCACCCTGAGGGTAAGTGTAAGTTTGTGTACTGGACAAAGTAAAGAGGTGACGTAGGAGTGGCACCGTGAGTGTTAAAGGCTTTCTCTAGCGACTGCCACCCGCAGGAGAGAGGAGCTGGAGGTGGGGTGGCAGTCAGTCTGCATGGGAGTTTATTGGGCATTATGGAGAAACGGGCAGTGAGAACTGTGTTAGTCCAGGCAGTAGGAGAAGTGTAGACTGTCTCCAATAGCAACGCAGTAAGAGGACCTGCTTCTTGTGTGATGCGTTCTGAAAGTATTGTAAACGAGAAACAGGAAAGAATGAAGACGATAGCCTTGTGTTTTAGCCTTATAACATTCTAATACAAAATATGGATGGATATAAATGACCCATTGAAGACAAGATCTTTGTTTCTATGCGACTGCGTGAGCAGAGGGTTGTGAAAGCCTGTGTGTGTGTGTGTGTGTGTGTGTGTGTGTGTGTGTGTGTGTGTGTGTGTGTGTGGTGCAGGTTTAGAGTGGACTTGACGTCATTCAAGGCTGGATGACTGGTCCACAGGCTTGGCGCTGGAGAGGAGACCTCACAGTCGCAGCTCGTGCTGTCGTTCGTTTCACTCGCGCCATGTGAGTTAGCGCAGGTGGGATGACACTGGAAAACCGAGTGGGTGCGAACGAGAGCTCGCCATGCAGTGCTACGAGCGACCAACACACTTCGTTTGTGGCGTTTAACTGCGCGCTCCTCGCGCTGTCGCTGCTGCTCGGTGTTTCTGGGAACCTGCTCGTGTGCTGGGTGGTTTTCCGGAACAAAACCCTACGCACGGCCAACAACGCGCTGCTGGTCAACCTGGCCGCGAGCGACCTAATCAAATGCTCCGTGGATACGCCACTGTTTCTCGCGTCGCTGCTTTGGGGGCTCGTGCCGCGGGCGGAGTTGAGCGCGCGCCTCTGCTGCCTGTTGCAGTTCACGTACGCGCTGTGCAGCTGCGTGCAACTCTTGAGCCTCGTGGGTATCAGTGTGGAGAGGTTCCGTGCTATCGCCTTCCCGTTTAAAGCGGAGGCGCGCAGAGGCCGAGTCCGGGTATGGCTCCTTGTTATTTGGGCTCTCGGCCTCGTGCTCGCAGGACTGTCTCTCACACTTAGCAAAGACGCGCTCTACTACATGATGTGCACTCACGTGCGCCTGCACCGAAACACAGAGCCTGGCGGCTCGGACCCGTTTGGCGTGTTCGTGTTGTTGCCCGTATGGGGATGCTCTCTCGTGTTAATAGCTGTCCATTATCTGCGCATCTTTGTGGTTGTCCGGCAGCACTCCAACAAAATCTTTGACAGAGGGATTCAGCTCAAAAACTCCATGTCGAGACAGGTGTCTGGGTGGCACAGCTTCTCTCAGCACGCGCAACGCACGAGTGGCACTCTATCCAAACCACCCAGCGCGCGAGGGCCCGGAGAGGAGCCGCAGCCACCAGAAGAACAGGAGGAAGCCAGACCCTCCCCGGAGATCGTGGGCGCGGTGTGCATTCTGACCCCGACGGCAAAAGAGCTCGGGCAGAAGCGCATAGAGGGCAAGCTGGCCAAGCGCTTTGGCTCCATCATCATCGCCGTGCTGCTCTTCTGGCTGCCGCTGGTACTCTGCCTTATCCTAGACGCGTCCTCCAGCGCTGCGACTCAGGCCAAGGTGAGTGTGTGTGAGTGTGAGTGTGAGTGTGTGAGTGAGTGTGAGTGTGAGTGTGAGAGAGGCGCCAAGGTGAGACTTCTAGCAGAAGGCACGAGAAATCATCCTTGCACATGGACTCGATTGCCGTAACTGTTCAGACAGTGTCAGTAAACCGCTTTAACGGTCCTGTCCCGTCCTGCTGTTTCAGGACTGGCTGTTCAGCGAGCTGCAGACGTCCGCGATGGTGCTGACCTGTGTACCCGCGGCCATTCATCCGTTAATCTACTCCCTGCTCAACCGACAGTTCCGCGCCGAGTTCCACCGGACCCTCACTGCCCTGCGAACCTGCACCTGCGGGAGGCGGCCGGGCTGAACTCTGCCACCGGACCTGTCCCGGGACATGACTCTCTCATCCCGGTAATACTCACGCTAACCCTAGGCAATACTCAATCTACGAATCCGTGTCTTCTTCCACTACGGATAGCGGGCTTTGGAAGATGGAGGATCAAGGCGGTTTTCTCAGCTGGTAGCTTGTGTCCGAGTGTTTTTTATGTGACGATCATTAGCAACATAGTACATCATGGCACAACATTTCGGTTTTAGACGCGGATGATTTGTTGACATTACTCGAACGATTGCAAAGACAAAGTAAGTAAGCAGGGGTCACGACTGTGACCTGACAGGGGTCGCGACTGTGACCTGACCTTCACTCGAACTGAACTTGTGATTCCGGAACAGTCTCAACAAATGGCGTCACTGTAGATGCTGAAGACTGTGTCGTTTTCTGGATTTCCTAACACACCAATCCAGTGCTAAAATGTATTTAACATCAGATGTCTCAATGTCACAATGCTGTGCTTTTATAGATGATTATTTTTTTATTCGGTCAGTTTTTAAGCATTATATGTAATCAGAGGTTACAGAAACGGACTGACATTATCAGTGATAGGCACAGACAGTTTCAAATATTAGTTTGTATTGTATTTTTTCTGAAATTTAATTCTGATTCCTGAATTAGGATTGGATGTAGCCTTTAAATCTGCAGTTACATGGTTTGTCCACTAGAGGCCCCTCTCTGCCTGTGATGAAGTTTGGATGAGCGAAGTCTATACAGTAGTCAGTAATCAGTCTTATCTGTAGTCTTTGGTTTTCAGATTTTTCTGTTCCTGTCTCAAGCCAAATGAAAGGGACGTTAAAACACAACATATTTTTACACACGGAATTCACAATCCATTTCTGCTTCTTGCACCGGATCTGTTGTGATTGTTCCGTAGGCCGAGGCCTATGAATGACTTCACTGGTATTTGGATGTTTGGGTGGCTGATCTTTGTGTCCAATAAAAAAAGATAATACTAAAGTTCGACGTAAAAGGGACAAATTTCCTGTCGTTCCTCACATCTCGTCATATCTCTATTCCCCACTAGAGGGCGCACTGCACACTTTGATAACCAATGGTTCAGTCATTTTTAAACGGCCCTGTTCTTTAAAAGACAGACTGATATGTGCCTGCTGCACCTTCCTCAGAGAAACTGACTGTGATCAGGTGGGGGCTACAGGCCTTAGGCCTGATAATGTGACGGCTTAAACGGGTTGCACTCAGACTTCAGGGGAAAAAAACAATGAATCTCCCACTACACTTCAGGCAGAGGGCGCCTGGCCAACCCTGTGTTGTTTTCTTGTGCGTGTTTAGCGGCCTCTACTGAATGAGCCAGCAGGTAGATCAGTGGGTTCACTGTCCCTGTGCAAGAGCGGAAGCTAAGCAGGCGTGGGCCTGGTGGGCACTTGGATGGCAGACCTCTGGGAAACCAGGTGGCAGTATGTGATGTGGCCAACAGATGGCAGTGTGTCCTCCTGTCACAGTGCAATGCAATCCTGGCTGATGCGATGCCAGGCTGTACTGTGACACTGGGCTTCTGACTCCTTGACCCTTCATCCTGTCTGCCTCTGTGTCTCTCCTGTGTCCTCCTTCGTGTGTGTGCTCTCTGTGAGGGGGGAAGGGTGCTCCCTTCCCTCTCCTCTGATTCGTGGACAAGAGAGATACTACAAAGTGATTAACCAGGGACTACAGGCTCTCTCCGTACCTCATTCCCACCAGTTTAGCTCGGTTTCTGTGTATCAAATGCAATAAAAACACAAACAACTTTCCAAAGTAAACGTATTTATTGCCACAAGAATAGTTATACATTTTAGTAAGAAAATCAAAAATAAAATATGTATCATGGAACAGCCAGTTATCTAATATATGAAGCTTACAAGAAATGATGTCAAACCCATCATCATCATGTTGGACTGACGACATACAGGAGACCCAATTTTTGTTATGCGGCCTACAGCATTACTTACACACTTACACACACACCTTTTGTTTTTAAACCAGAACAGAGCCAGACCTCAACCTTTCCTGTATTGGACCAAGAGGGAGGGAGGAGCCGGGGACAATGACTCGCATAACACACAGTTTATTTCCTCATTAGGGCGTGCCTAAGGATCTGCTGAGGACCAATCACCAGCTACCTGACCTTTCTGACATCATCACTCACCTGCAAGAAAGGACCAGCACATCTCAATTTGCCCATGTGTGTGCGTGTGTGTGTGTGTGTGTGTGTGTGGTTTGAACAATGCTTCTCTAGAGCGCTTCTTCTGGTAAAGTTACTACTCCAGTGAATCAAGCAGTGATGAGTTGGGTTCTAGTCCCTCCTCTCTCTCACACACACACACACACACCACACACACACACACCACACACACACACACACACACACACAATTTGGCACAGTGTGCCCTTGGTCTGGGGCAAGACGACTAAGGAAGAGAGAGGCTTCACACTCAACAACTGGGGCTATGTGTGTGTGTGTGTGTGTGTATGTGTTGTAACCAACAAGGAAAAAGCAGAAGACCAATCACATTTAACAGAACCCTCACACCATACAAAACTAAGCATATTTCAGATTTTTTTTCATGAAAAAATATTTGACTCTGAGCACAATCCATGGGACACACACTCCACGCACACACGCACACACGCACACACGCACACACACACACACACTCCATGAGGTTTTCATCCCTCCGTAACCCCACTGCTCTAATCTGAGGGCAGAACAATACACAAAAGAGATAAACAAAAATAAGAATACCGAGACACCACACACACACACCACCACAAACACACACACACACACACACACACCACCACCACCCGTGCAAGCATTGATAGTTGGACACACACTATCCCTCCTCACCAACCAAATCAACTCTATTAAAATGGTGGTGTTAAAAATGTGCTGATTTATTGATTTATTTTTCACATTAATTAAATGGTTCAGATGTTCCCACATAACTCATAAAGTCAGTCAGTCATAGTCTGGGTTACACAAACAGGGGCAAATATCAAGAGAGTGTGTGTGTGTGTGTGTGTGTGTGTGAGAGAGAGAGAGAGAGAGTAAATGGCATGTAGCAGGCAAACAGAGAGGAGTGTTCTCAGGGAGGGAAGACAGGGTGAGACTCCAGGCTCCTTAAACTCTTTACACTCAGTTACGTGTGTGTGTGCGCGTGGTGTGTGCGCGCGCGTGTGTGTGTGTGTGGTGTGTGTGTGTGTGTGCGCGTGTGTAGCCCACAACTCAACTCCCCTTCACAGCACAGTTACATGGGACACACACACACACACACACACACACACACACCTTTCTAAAAGCCCATGCCAGTAGCTGCTGCCATCTCCACAGTGAAGACCCAAAGCATTTTGATCTGCAGGGAAATGTAGTTTTCAGTAGTTGGTCTGCAGGGAAATGTAGTTTTTCAGTAGTTGGTATGGAGGGAAATGTAGTTTTTCAGTGAAGCTGTTTCCTCACAAACTAACAGAAGACAGAGTGTGAGGGCAGGCCTTGACTTCCTGCTGCTTGACCAATCAACTTGTAAAGTTGAGGAGGACCTCTGACTAGGGGACCAATCAGGGGAAAGATTGTCAGAACTTCACAGTGACCATGCATATAAGAGACAGCTCAAGACGACCAATCAACAACAATCACGCATGCAAAAGCCCCCCCCACAGACAGACAGACAGACAGACACACATACACACACACACACACACACACACACACACACACACACACACACACACACACACAAACACTCCAAGTACAAATCTAGAGACATTTAGTAGACACTCGTTTAGTACAGAATCATTTAGTAGATACTCATCTAGTATTGTCTGGATCTTTGCATTCTGTCCAGAGACCTGACTGCTCTGTGTGTGTGTGTGTGTGTGTGTGTGTGTGTGTATGTGTGTGTGTGTGTGTGTCTGAAGAGCACTGCATATTCAAACACATACATAGTTCCCAGGAGAGAGATCAACTATGCTCCTGGCTTTTAGAAAATCTACATCAAGTGTGTGTGTGTGTGTGTTTTAACACATGTCAATCAGGCCACTGTTAAGGAGGGAGAGCAGATTCAAAAGCCTCGTGCGAAAATAACTCTCAAAGTACTTCTTCCTCCACCAGGAAATGACATCATGGACAGAGTGCAAAGGTCATTCACACAAGTGCAGTGGCCTGGAGTAGCCAACCAGAAGCTCCCACCACAGACATCTGGACTGGAAATGAATTTGAACAAACGTTTAAAACGAACACACACACACACACACACACCACGCACGCACCACGCACGCACGCACGCACGCACGCACGCACGCACGCACGCACAGGCAGACTTTAGAGATGGCCCACATGAGTGAGGGAAATGAGTGAAGCACACATTCAAATCATCAGGATCAAACATCAGTCCAGTCCACTGTGCTCACGCCTGGGTGTTCATGTGCTTGAGATCACACATACACACACACACGCATACACATACACACACACACAAAGCTCTAAGTGAGCATTGCATAAGATTCTTTCACTGAATGATGAGCGCATATGGAATGAGAAAGACGGACACACACACACACACACACACACACACACACACACACACACACACACACACACACATACAGACGGACAGACGGGTGCAGGACATGAGTGAGCAGAAAGACTGTGCTGTGTGGCTCGGGTTGAGAGGTCAAAGGTCAGGGGTCATCATTGGAAGGCGGACTGCAGGTTCTTGAAGGCGGCCTGCCTCTGCTTGCGGTCCTCCGCCTGCTTCTTCTTCTCCTCTTGCTCCTGACGAATCTCTGCCTCGAAGCGGTTCGACTCGTTGATGGCCTGGACCTACAGGGAGAGGGGTCAAAGGGCAAAGTTCAAGCACTGCCTCTGCTCGATCCCACCTCAAAAGGAGCAGTGGGCAGAATGAACGTAGTCACCCCATGAACATGTTAAATTGTGTGTTTGTGTGTGTGTGTGTTTGCGGTGTGCATGCGTGCCGTACTTTGGCCTCAAAAA
>PYXC01000505.1:112500-115000 GCA_015244755.2 Tenualosa ilisha
CTGAAACAAGCTGCTCGTAGACTTGAAAGAAAATGGTATGCCACTAAACTTGAAGTGTTCCGCCTTGCTTGGAAAGATAGCTTAAAAGAGTACAAGACAGCACTTAACAATGCCAAATCAGCATACTATTCCTCACTTATACACAATAATAAAGATAATCCAAAATTCCTTTTTGACACTATATCCCGTTTAACAAAAAGCAGGAACGAGGTGTCCCATTCCATTCCATTCCAATAACTCTAAGCAGCAAGGACTTCATGGACTATTTTAATGACAAAATTGAATCTATTAGACTTAAAATACACAATTCCCTTGTAACCTCAAATCCAGTTGGACCACATGTAATGGTTACAGCTAGCTCTAGTCAACCTGTAACATACTTTGATTCATTCACACCCACCAATATATCAGAAATTACGTCTTTGATCTCTTTAGCTAAAGCCTCAACATGCTTATTGGACCCTATCCCAACTGATCTTCTTAAGGCAGCTCTCCCTCTATTGGCTGAGATGATTCTTAAAATTATAAATGACTCACTCATAGCTGGGCATGTCCCAAAATCCTTCAAGACATCTGTTATTAAACCATCAATTAAAAAACCAAACCTTGATCCTGATGTCCTTGCTAATTACAGACCCATATCTAACCTCCCATTTGTTTCAAAAATACTTCAGAAAATAGTGTCTAAGCAAATCTGTAGCTTCCTAAATGACAATCATATCCAGGAAACCTTCCAGTCAGGCTTTAGAACTAATCATAGCACAGAATCAGCCCTAGTTAAGTTCTTCAATGACCTCCTTATCGCATCTGATAATGGATATATATCAATATTAATCCTATTGGATCTTAGTGCTGCATTTGACACTATTGACCATGGTATCCTACTACACAGACTTGAACATATGATAGGCATCAAAGACACTGCATTAGCCTGGTTCAAATCATACCTCTCTGGTCGCTACCAGTTTGTACACGCTCATAATGAGTCATCAACCCATACCAAAGTAAAGTTTGGTGTACCCCAAGGCTCAGTGCTAGGTCCCCTGCTGTTCTCCCTGTACATGTTACCGTTAGGATCTGTTATAAGGAAACATGGTATCACTTTCCACTCCTATGCTGATGATACCCAGCTTTACCTTTCTATGAAGCCTAATGACTATACGCCAATGACTAAACTTCATGCATGTCTCCTAGACATCAAAACCTGGATGACTAATAATTTCCTTTGTTTAAATTCTGATAAAACTGAAGTTATGATGATTGGCCCTAAACAGCTGACCAACACTCTACCCCATCACCAAAACTTACTCAGTGGCCTGTCACTGTCATGTAATGCAAAAGTTAAAGACCTTGGGGTAATTATTGACCAGGACCTCTCTCTAAATAGTCATGTAAAACACATTTCAAAAACATCTTTTTTTCACCTACGAAATATTGCTAAGGTTAGAAAGTTCTTATCCTTTGAGGATGCTGAAAAATTAATACACGCATTTATTACTTCCAGGCTCGACTATTGCAATGCTCTGTTCTCTGGGTGTAGCTATACTTGCATCAAAATCCTACAACTAATACAAAATGCTGCGGCCCGAACTCTCACCAGGACTAAAAAATATGAACATATCTCTCCTATCCTTGCTTCCCTACATTGGCTCCCTATTAAAAGTCGAATTGATTTTAAAATACTCCTCCTAACCTACAAAGCCCTCAAGGGCGATGCACCAACATATATTAAAGACTTACTTGTCCCTTACCACCCTCCTAGAACCCTAAGATCCCAAAATGCTGGTCTCCTTGTAATCCCAAGAATATCAAAATCTACGATAGGAGGAAGAGCCTTTTGTTACCGTGCACCCCTCCTGTGGAATAATCCCCCCCCCACATTCGACAAGCGGACACTCTCAATACCTTTAAGTCTAGACTTAAAACCTTCCTCTTTACTGTTTCCCATAGTTAGGGATGGTGCATGGCAAATCATCACTTCTCATGGGTCTTTTGGAAGGGAGTGCCTCTGCTGTTGCCCCCAGTTGCGAGGCATGGGAGCCACTGACCATCCCTGCAGTGGTGCTGGGTTACCATGCATCATACCTTAGTTATGCTGCTATAGCCTAGTGCCGCCACACAACCTTCATGTGTCATGCCGTACAACTCCCTCTCTCTCTCTTTCAGCTCTCTCTCAATATTTATATGTATATATATATTTATACACATGTATGTATGCCCAAATTACACATTTGCTTTCTGATGTGTGAGCCTGGCCTAATTCACTATTTTCCTCTGTCCACAATTATCTTTGCTGAGTGTCATCCCTGCCTCATTCTGGCGGACTCCTCTCACCCTCCCCTCCTGAGTGGACTACAACCAACACTACGGGAGGCCCATGTCAGGACCGACTCCCCATCACAGAGGACCTTCCTGGACGCCGATGCTGGGCCCGACTCCCCTTCCTGAGGCTTCGTGATTGACCCCCCCTCACAATAGTGCTGTCAAATGGACCCTTACT
>PYXC01000505.1:117500-120604 GCA_015244755.2 Tenualosa ilisha
TTTCTGTATCACAGGAGCAGCTGTACAATGACAGGAATGTTATGGACAGCCCTGTTCAGGCATTCAACAACTAAGGCTGTGTGTGTGTGTGTGTGTGTGTGTGTGTGTGTGTGTGTTTAAATAAGAGAGATGAGAGAGCCCAGACCTCTCAGTGTCACAGGAGCAGCTGTACAATGACAGGAATCTTATGGACAGCCCTGTTCAGGCATTCAACAACTACGACTATGTGTGTGTGTGTGTGTGTGTGTGTGTGTGTGTGTGTGTGTGTGTGTGTTTTATTGAGAGCGATGAGAGAGCCCAGACCTCTCAGTGCCACGATGTGGACAGCCCTTTGCATGATCTCTACAACTGTGTTTACACTTACACACACACACACACACACACACACACACACACACACACACACACACACACACACACACACACACACACACACACACACACACACACGATAGGGCTGGGAGGTATACACACTATAAATGATGTATGATATAAATTGGGAAAACGGAAGAGATTTTGAATATACCGGCTCAGATCAGGTGTTGATTTGCATTAGCGTGTACTCATATGATGGAGGCCGACACTTGCAAACAAACACTAAGAAGTACAAACACGAGACGTTTCCTTTCAGTTCCATCCAGAGCCTTCATGAACCATCACACAGCACTAGCAAAGATGATCTTCCTGTCTTCTCTCTTATCTTGCGAGTGCGCAGGTGAATGCATGCATTTGGCTAATTTACGTACTCTCTTGACCATGACATCACTAGCTGTTGATCTACTCAGCGTTTCTGATGTGAGTGCGATTGAAAACTTTTCCATAAACTCTCATAATTCTCCCAAAACTCAACTTTCAGGTGCGCTGAGTGATGAGAGCTGTGTGGTGCGTCGACATGTGGTGCAAGAAGGGCACACACGTTCCACAGGCCACGTTCCGCAGGCCACGTTCCGCAGGCCACGTTCCGCAGGCCACGTTCCGCAGGCCACGTTCCGTTGCCCCCTTTATCAAGGGGATGGATGCAGGAGCATCTTGGGATATCCTTCTTTACTTTTCATTCTAAACTATTTACAGATTTCTTTTAGTTTAATTAACTCTGTATTTTGTACTTATCATCTAAAGATGTCCTGGATGTTATTTGATTATTTTGAACAAAAATTTTAACAATTTTTTATTAAATTTTGTTGTATCCTGCTTCCAATTAGTAATTAGTCAAACTTGACCAGCAAAAGCTTAAGGTTTGACCTTTGACCTCATCTTTTTCTCATCAGAGTTTGATGTTGGAGAGCCCAAAACATAAACATTCTGAAACCTAAATCAGTCAGCCAATTCCTTTTTTATCAGCGTCTCCTGACCAATACAACACATTTGAAAGTTATATAGAACATACTGCAACATATATCACATACTGTCTATGTTTGAAATGACACCTGGGATGGTGTTATGATGTTGTAGTGTGGAAGGAACCTGGCTAGCATACTTAGAGCCTGGAAACTGGGGGTTTGAACCCTGGCTGCCAACGTTGTGCTACTGAGCAAAGCACTGAACCCAAAGCTTCAGCAGCCCTGATGCAACTGACACCTGACAAATGGAAGTCGCTTTGGATAAGAGCATCTGTGAAATGCATGGATGTAAATGTTATATTTAGAATGTGTCAGAATAAATAAATGCAAATGTTATACAAGTGTAAATGTTACATGAATGTAAATGTTATACTGCAATATGAATGGTAGGCCATATGGCCACCCCTACTGCACACACGCATCTTAAAGGGAGCAGCTTCAGCTGCTGTGTATCAAATCAGAGCCCGTTTGGTTGAACACAGTGACTGATGTCAGCTGTGCTTTCAGATGTGCAGACGTGTGTGTGTGTGTGTGTGTGTGTGTGTGTGTGTGTGTGTGTGTGTGAGAAAGAGAAACAAGGAGAGATGGAGCATTTCTTTTGGTAAAAACCTCTCCAGTACACACACACAAACAAATGCAAAGTTTCTCTCTCATTCACACATATACACACACACACACACACACACACACACACAAAACTCTCTCTTGACAGAAGAGCTTCTCTAGATCTGCATGAAGGGTTAACACACACACACACGCACGCACGCACGCCTCAGTGTCCTTCTGGTGCCCAGCCGACCTGACCTGCAGACGCCCATACAGTCCTCTCCCAATGCATTATGGGACAGCATTGTCCTACTGTCCCTGATGGAACTGAACAAAGCTCTCTTTCATACACTGACCTCACTCTACTATACACACACACACACACACACCCTCTCCTCCTCTCTTTTTCATTAATGAGCTCATTCTCACACATTCTCAACCTCACACACACACAACACACACACACACACACCACACACACACACTCCAACTTTCCTGCCAAATCCGCCTAATTCTTTTAAGATGAAATAGACATCTCTGAGGTGTCTGAAGTGTGTGTGTGTGTGTGTGTGTGTGGTGTGTGTGTGTGTATGTGTGGAGTGAGAGGTGTCTGATTCAAAATGCCCCTAATCTCATTTCAGGCAGAAACCCCCTGGCCAAACTCTCTCTCTCTCTCAAATCCAAAGCTGCTTTATTGCCATGAGAGGGAGATAAGAGACATTGTGGCATACAGGCATGTAGACATTGTACATCACATGGGAAATCTTTTGTTAGGTATGTGTATTTGTGTGCAGGTAGTGTGTGGTGTGCATAGGTGGTGTGTGTGTGTGTGTGTGTGTGTGTGTGTCTCTATCTCTCTCAAACACTCACACAGTCAGACAGGAGCTGGGGGATTGTGGAGAAATTTGCTATGGTCATGTTTACAGCCTCTCTCTCTCGCCTTTTGTCACGCACGCACGCACGCGCACACACACACACACACACACACACACACACACACACAGTATGAACAATCACCACACACACACACACACACACAGTGTAGTCAAACCAACAATCAGCTGTGCCACCACACACACACACACACACACACACACACACACACACACACACAGTGTAGTGGAAACCAAAATCAGCTGTGCTCAGCTGTGTTTGGGTAAGTCTCCGTTCGTCTCGCTAGAGGGTCATGGGAATGTGGGCGGGGCTCCTCTGACCCTC